>JAGFPH010003745.1:113070-125602 GCA_018207615.1 Philaenus spumarius
AAAATTATTAGAAATAAAGCATTGTTGACCTGCTTAATTACAGCAATAATTAATTGTCTGTAAAATATTTTAAATATTTCCAAAGACAAAGTAAATAACTTGTCAAAAAGATGAGTGTACAAGTAAGTTGTAAATTTGTAATGCAGCTTATTTTGGACAAACGGGACGTAATTTTCAAACTGGATTAAGTGAACACAACAGAAGTTTTCTGTTGGACTATGATAATTATAGTTTTGCCTACCATTTAAAACATGAAATTTTAAACTTTCAGTTAAATACAGACTGTAATGTACTACATGTTAATTATAGAGATAATAACTTAGATGCGTTATAAATGTTAGTAATTAAAAGGTCAATGAATTATTACTCAAGTTTAGTTTTAAATGAACAAATTCATGATAAAATGAACAAGTAACTCAATCTTAAACCTTTGTCATTGATCAGCTCTTAACTCCTCGTCTCTAACCTAACGAAATTATTTCCCACCTTCGTCAGGCGGTTGTGTTTTGATTTTGTTTTCCCTTCATTCAAAAATTGCCTTCTAGAATACTGTAGATGGCAAAGCCTAGGTCGGCATTTCTCAATACAGATTTTGTGAAAGTACAAAAGTTTATCTTTTATTACAATATAATTTAACCATTAACCTACAGTTGTTAGAATACGTTATTTAAAATATAGTTTTAGAAAATTACTACACCCTAACATACATAAAACTATGAGTGTTTTGATACCACTAACCTGTACACAAATATACAAATGGAAAACATAATAGATATTGTACAAAATCTTCTCACCAAGGCAAACTTGTAATCATAAATTATTATATTCAAACAAAGTTATTTATTATCTATGGGCAAGTCACTAACTTGTCTGTTGGCAGACAAATTTCTAAAACAGTATGAAACTAAATACTTTCCATGAAGTAAGAATAAATGGTGTTGTAAAATCGACTATTACACAAGATATGTTTACTACACCTTTATAATTTTTGATGAACCGAAAACTTTAAAAACTACATAAGCTCATTTAGACACAGAGATGCAATTCACAATTCACTTAAAAAAAAAAAAATATTAACAGAAAAGACAAAGCAACAGAATACATTGAAATTAAATATTTTCGGGTAACCAAAACCAACCGATATAACCATTCATTCTGATTCAAACCATCCACTATAATATCAAGAAATAACAGCACGATATATAAACCTATATAGCTTTAGAACCACGCAGATATCAGGAAGGGTTAAACATTATTAAATATATATCAACAACAACAAAATAGATACAAAGCCTTTAAAATTTGCAATCTACTCTCAAAACATATTAACAAAAGACCTTCATAAAAGAAACCTGAATCGATCTTCGTGTCAACAGAATACGGCAGTGTTCTTATAGAGATTATCTCTTTCACCTTTAAGAAACTAATACAACATTCACCTTCCACATCTTCCACACGTTGAAAAATTACTTCGCAACTAAAACCGAAGACCGTTGGAAGATAAAACAGCTGACTGCAAAATAACATGCTAAAACTGTGACAAAATCTACACTGGCCTAACAGGAATGTTTAAGCTAACGTTATAAAGACCAGTAGGTCGAACCGTGTTGTATGTAACAAGAATTCAGAATAAACTTTAAAGAAGAAATACATTAGAAACAAAAATAAAACATAAAATCAATAGAACGACGAATGGAGGCAGAACAGTTAGTTAAAGCTAATAATAAAAAAAAAACATGATTACATTGTTTTTACTATCGTTTTTACATAATTATTAATGGGATTATGTTAACGAGATAGGTGATGCATCCCTTTGACAATATGCCATAATATATTCTTAATATTTATTAGTAATTAGCAAGTAATTATTTAAAGTATATTAAAATTTGTATAATTATTTCTCTTAATTTATACAAGACTTTAATAAATATGTCTTAATGTGCAATTTATAAGAATTACATCAGTGTTTTAACATAATAATTATAAATTGACAACCAAGACTTATATTTTAACTAGTTCACTTCATCTGTTTTATATATATAAATATATACAAACAGATTCGTCACATTATCTTTCGAGGTATTTTAAAGTTACATTGGCGGAAAGTTATATTGATATCTACCAATTAACAACTTATTATACTTACGTGTTATACTTATTAACATGGAAATTGGTTAAACTACCAGCGTTTGGCTTTGTCCCTTTTTGCACACAATTATTTTAATTCTTGTTTAGCATTATAAATGAGGGCAATCCATCAGGAAAATATTCCAAATTATCACAAAAATATCTTGTAACAAATTCTAATGTAAATAAAACTAGTTCTTCTGCAAGGACAGACGCTTGATGAAACCACAAGTTAGTTTTCAGATTTCACTAATAAAGAAGCATTTACCCTGATAGGTAACAGAATATCATAAATTAAACATGTACGTGTGTTTACTTTCCTTTTTGCATATAAAAGAAAGAAAACAGAGTTCATTGAATTCACAGAATAGTTAGTAAATTTTGTATTAAAAATAAACCTATTTAAATCATATGTTATTTGGATATCTCCTCATACGTCTTAACTAAAACAGTTAAATTTACGTTGGATCTGAACTTTCAAAGAGAAAACAGTGACCAGATCAAAGATTAGATAACATTTTTATATTTTCTGATATTAACTTAAAGTTCATTCAGATATATAGGTACTACTAATATTATCCAATACTATCTACATTATTATTTGAAAAATCTTAAAACAATACAAAAGTTATACAATTTGTTACTAAGATCTTTATAAAACATATATATATTTACAATTGGTATACATTGCCACTCTTGTAAAGGCAAACTGAACAAAAAGCCATCAAAACTTATGACTACTTCTTATAAGTCCAAAAACACGTTCTAAAGTAAAATAGATAAATACGTTTGTGAAAAAAGTAATTAAATCCAAATACATTTTTTTAAAAACTTTGCTAATAAAGTAAAATGTTTTGTCAATATATTGTGATAATAATTATTTTTTCAATATTTTAACAACAGTATATGAACTTAAACTCTATTACACATTTGTCATGAAATAAGTTTGTTCTATTTTAGTTGAAATATTGCAGTTAGTTTTCTGTATTTTTTTTTAGAATTTAGTTTTGGTACATAATAATGTTGGTATAGACAGAAATTGAGTTATTATCAAATCAAGCATGTTTTACAGTAATGTAATCGGTATTATTCGAGGGTAGAAAATTCATAACAAACATCAGTTAACGTAAAATAAAAAAAAAGTTATACAGTTTAAGTCAAAATGGGCGGAGTAGACATGAGTGATCGCAGGTGGCTTTTTATCCCCATGCTTTTAAAATTAAGAAATTTTATTTAAGAATATTTTTTCATTTCTTAAATGTGTCTGTAGTGAATGCAGGGATTTTATATAAACAAAAAACCTGTAACAACATCTCATTTCTGGAATTTAAGGCGTATGTTGCCAATACATTAATAAATGTGACTAGAGAAATAAAAAATCCAGGTCGACCTTCAAATTCTCCAAGGGAACTAGTGAAAAAAAGAACAAGATCAGGATGTGTCCAAGAAATAAGATTGGATGGAATTAGTCACAACCCCAAGAAAATGGATTTAAAAACCCCCCACGTTGCAGAGAAAAAAACTGTATTCGTTACATTTGTAAAAAGTGTCAAGTGCCTGTGTGTCCTGAATGTATGGACAATTTTCACAAATTGTAATAAACCACGAAGAAGAAGCAGTACTTTCAACTTGTACATACAAGTAAATACATTATATTTGATCTTTCAAAAAAAATGCAATTGTATTTTATTATGTCTAGGCCTATATATTTGATATCATTTTTATTTATTAAAATTTACAAAATCCTTAAAATATATTCAAATATAAAGGTATATAAACGATCATAAATATACTGGTAAGTAAAATTGGTATTAATATATACCTACATTGTAAACATTTGGTCTGTAAATTTTCAAGTGTGCTAAGATAATGTACGTTACTTATTGATACACTAGCGGGAAAAAGATACATTTGTGGACATTAAGTTTTTTTTCAAAAATTGTTTTGGGTATTGATGAAAAACATTTTTTGTTAATTTTTATGTCATCTATTAAAAGTTAATTAACATATAAAAAATTACCAAAACGATTTGAGGGTATGAAAAAATCTGGTCCTTGAAGAGGTTAACTTGATCGAATTGTAGAATTGAATTGGCAAAAAAAAATGTAATCATCACATTATGTATGTATTATTTATTAAAACTTAATCAAAATTTTTATATTAAATCCTTGGTGTAATATATATATATATATATATATATAAATACACCTATCTATTTGGCGGCCGTCAAAAAGTAAGCTATTTGGCTGCCACCCTTTAGAGAAGAGTATATCCATGTTTTAACTTGCTAAATTGATTGTGACCTTCTACGGATCACTGTATTAAATTTTTATTAATTTATGACTCCTTTAAGATCATGTTTCAATATTGGTGCTATTTGGCAGCAGCAAGATTGCGGCTATTCGGCGCAGCGTGTATATAGGTCCCTTTTGGCTGCCATATATGTTTGGTATGGGTACATTTAGCTGCCGGCAGTGTTGTCAAGTCGAACAGGTGTATATCTCGACTATTCGGCTGCCGGTGTCAAACCTACATAAAAGGACATTTTAAGCAACTATCAATTTTTAAAAGTGTTTTTAATTATATTTTCTTAGAAATCTTTCATAATTTTCTGGGAAAAAAGTATTTCTGTATGGCTAAATGAACTTAGCTGTGTGCCTTTCTTTAATTTAAACTCCTTGTTTGAACTCCAAAGAAACCAGCTTGTATATCTTCACTCATAATGCCCTTCCTTTTTTTACTTTCTCCCCCTATACCATAGTATATGGAGAAAGTATTGTATTCGTCAAAATTTTCGAGTTTGAGTTTTTGGTGGAAATATCCGTTTTGGGCCCCCCTGAACCTAAAAAAGTGGTTTTCGGAGTGATGTCTGTGTGTGTGTCTGTGTGTCTGTGTGCGTGTGGCAGGTGGTGTATACGAGGACATTGGGTTGAGTTTTCACCGTGTATCCGAGGACATTTTTGCATCCGAGGACATTTTTAGTGTCCTCGGATACAAATTTCATTAGATTCTTCTATAACTTCCCTTTTCAGGTTGCCTCATGCAAAAAACCCATTTCCTTTTAATGTCCTCAGATGCCTCCCTACGTCGAATCTGTAGTTTAGCGTTTGACCATTTGGCGCGCTGCAGTCGTGGCGAAAACACACCGTGTTTGTTCGACCACCTTTCTCGCAGTATCCGAGGTCGCCCGTTCGTCATTTTTAAACACACAAGTGTGTTATGAATATTATTTTGTATGCATTATCTGAGGACTGAATGCGTCTATTTACTTCTTCCTGCTTCCTGTTGTATCCATTATTGCCAAGTTGTATCCATTGCTGCCAAGTTTCTTCAATCTCTAAATAACCGATAGTGCGTCTGGAACGAGCTATGTTACCTAGTTAGCGTGTTTCGAGTGCGTTGTACACGGTGTATCTGAGGACATCACTTTAAGTTTAGTATTTTACTTTTACTTTTTTGACAATTACTGCACATGTTACGGGAACTAAACAAACTTACAAAGTAAACTAAAAATGTTACCATAAGTTTTACAAAACTTCCCAATAACTTTTTTCTGTATAATAAATTGGTATTATATTATTTATTCACCTTGTGTAATATTTAATTACTACATGTTCAGTTTAAAAGACTAGGGCAGCCATTTTCCTGGGTGTTCAAGAAACCTTTTAAGACTTTAAGATATGACTACTAGCTAGTATATAACGGCCTTCAGGCCTGGCCTGGCCCACCGGAACACCGGTGCGCCCCTTGGCTGGAAAATCTTTAGAAAAATAAAAGTGATGTATTGTATTAAATATTTTAATCTAATTAATTATTGCTACCATCAAAACCCTTCCTCGGCTTGGTTAGAGGAAAATATTGTTCTGCATGCCCACGTAGTACAGAAAATCTGCCAACTACCCTCATTTACTGGTGATGGTGATGCAATGAATATACAATTATTAAATCTCAGTTCCCGGGAAAACTGACCACTAACAAACGACCGACGAGCACCCTAGACTAGACGAAGATGGGCGGACATAATTTTAGCCATTAGCCTAGTTTATAAAAACACAAAATATGTTTCCAAAAAGGCAGAAAAAAAGCCTAATTTAAACTAAAATTAATATAATACGATTGTCGAAAAGGATATTTTAAATACCATTGACAACTATATGAGACCTCCTCAGAAATAAAAATTGTATTAGAGGTTTTAAATTTTTTAAATAACGAAGAACAAATCTTAATTTATACAAATCAGTTTATCATTACACGACCTCAAGAAAATCTAAATTGTTGGTGTAAGAAACAAAATGAACATTATTTACCTAAAATTTTATATTTTTTCCTGATAAAAATTTTGTGGCAGCACAGTTGTTACTTGGTTGATAGATAGAAAAGTGATAAACCTTCTAGTTTTCTTAAAAACACAGACATGCCGCTAATTGTAGTCATAAATCGTTAAGACTGTCATTTCCATAGGCAACGTACTTTGAGTAAACTAATCAACATCCGGATGAGTCTGCGAAATCCACTCGCCATCATTGATTCCTCGCTTACTTTACTGGGACCAAATGGTAACCGATTAGGACTTTCGTAGCTATAAATAAACAAATTATTGATTTTCTAAGTAATTTCTGTATATTGTTTTACAAATAGATATGATGTTAAGAGTGAAGATTTGAATAAAACTATGGGTATACTTACATTTTTATTTCATATATTTAAGCTTAAAAAGCCTAAAAAATCATGAATTTGCACAGATATTTCGGTACTAATCGGTTAACGGGGAGGCCACTCATTTAAAGACTGTTGGAAAGCTTACAATACTAAACAAATTTACTAAGTTCTAACAAATTCTGAAATATTATTGAAATTAGGCGGAAAGAACTGTTTTGGCGGGTAAAATGTCAATATATTTTAGAGCCTTATATTATTAAGGCAACGAAACATCGTAGAGAGAAAAACAAAATATCAAATTATTTGTCTATCAGTCGTCTATAATGATCAATCTACAAAATTCACAAAAGTATAAAATTATACAAAATTTTGTTTTTTTTAGTAAAATTTAAAACCAATTTTTCTCGCCCCTCCTTAAACCTACAACACACACTGTGCAATATTATTACTACAGATTTACTAAGTTCTAACAAATTCTGAGATATTATTGAAATTCGTTTAAAAATACGCTCATTAGGCCGAAATTACTGTTTTGGTGGGTAAAATGTCAATATATTTTATTTAAAGGTAAAATGTGATTGCTCACAACACATACTAAGCATACAACGTAGTGGAAAACCTAATATACTTTCTTTTGCTATATACTTAGCCTGTCATGTTTATGAGTGTGCCAGCACTGTTTTTTTTTGTCTTCAAATTTGTAGGCTATTACTTTCAAAATAAAGGGGGGGAGGGTGTAATTTAGCAAAGTTTTCGGGAAAATATTGAAAGCTGCATATTATATATAAGCAAATATAAAATAGTAAAATATCGATTTGTTGTACCTATATTTGGTACCTACAATTCATAGTAAAAGTTATAATATAATTCATAGTAAAATCATATTATTATGTCAATGAAAGCATCGTTTAAGAAGTATTTCACAATTGGATTACACCACAATGCCGAAAATGTTAATGAGTCATTACATAAAAGAAAAGTTAGAAGCCATTTAACTAAAGTAGCCTGATACACATTTTTAGGACAATACATAAATGTGAAAATTAGGTTGCTGACTTTTTACATTTTTATCATTTTTCTAACAATCTTCTTTTTCCTAATTAATTCATTTGAATTTGCAATGATTTTTTAAAATTATTTGTAGCCTATGGGGCGGAAACAAAAACGACTCCACGCCGGCCGGCGCAGCGGGAGTGGTCTGACAGTGTCAGCGGCGCGCATCGCCATGCCAGAATACATTACTGTTCCTTTCCTGGTATATGTAGTCACCGGTAGCCACCCCACCAAAATTCACGTCCGTGAGATTCCTTTCCTATTCCTGTCCAATTCCTTTCATGGTATGAATAACTGTACCTTATACGGTGTATTCAGTGGTAATTTTTAAGTGTTGCCACAGCAGCAAAAATGTCACATTACGTACTGTTTACTTACTTGTTAATAAAAATAAGTGGTAGAGCTCGTGCGTTTCTTCGTGAAGCCTGGATAGTGTAAAACGCGAAGAGGTGTGGGGAATCCCAGATCGGGAGGAGAAGTTTAAATCAAAGCTCAAGTGAACTATTAGTCTGACAAAAAATATTTGGGTATTATTGGTGGTGTTTAAACGGCAGTTTCTAAATTTCAAACTGATTATAAATCAAAGTTTCGTAAAATTGCTTCTTAATATAAATGATAACCTTACCATTAAAACAAATTACGTTTAATTTTATGAATACCACTCCTATGATTCTTCATTATACCGCTTATCTTTAAAAATAATTCTACACTCACTTTTAATTTATTAAATAATACGTTTAGTAATAATAGCACACACCTACAAATAAAAAACTAAATAAATTAATAATTAACCCCTCTAACTGCCAATGTTAAATATTTTGGAGATTTTGCAAGCATATTTCCTAAAAATTATAAAAAATAGTAATTGTATTCGAATCCAAAAGGTTCCATAGCTTTTTTATAAAAAAAAGTCCAAAGAATATATGTATAAAAAAAAATCATTGGTGTAAATTTTAAAAGTTATTAGCTCAGGAATTAAAAGAATGTTCAATTGAAGAAAATAAAATCGAACTTCAAGTCTACATAAAAACCTTAAATGTTTGTAATTTTTTTCAAAATATACAAAAGTTTTGTAATTTAGTTGTAAATAAAAGTGTATAAAAATATAATATATAAATTTCTAAGCAAGCCAAGAAATACTAGGTTTAAGAATATTTCCCTACCAAAACACTCTCTAACCATTGGGCAGAGAAGCTACGTTTACTATGCAGCGAAGTATTTCAATGAACTGCCAAATGAGTTAAAATCGCTATCTTGTAGTGTAAATGTTTTAAAAAAGAAAATTAATAGGAAAATAAGTGGATTTAGCATAGATTAAATAAACTGAATGTGTATGAAAGAAAGTTTTTTTTTTTTTAAATAAATTATTTGTCAAGTGAGATAATCTAGGTACACTTTATAATAAAAACAATATACATCAATTTCAATTAAACTATTATTATTGTTATATTATATTGTATTATACTATTACTTACTATTATTGGGCGTGATTTCTAGCTCAATTTAATTTCTTCTTTTTTTTTATCTTTAATTTAGGGACCAACCTATGTACGGGCATTTGTGCCCCCTATAGGTCCTTTATGTATTTATGCATGTAAAGGAATTATTGGTAATAAATAAATAAAATAAATTTCAATTTTTTTTCACAAAACAACCGTTTTAATGTTTGTACTACAAGACCACTAACAAAGGCACACATACAGTATAGTATTTTGAAAATGGAATTAAGAATATATACTTTACTCTCACTCACGCAACCCATACGGAAGATTGAAATTTTGTCCTATTCTAAAATATTGTATTTTCTAACGGTCAAACAAGTTCTGGGTGCTTTAGCTGACTGTAGAATAACTATATTTCATGAACAAAATCTAATAGCCTCCTAACACTAAAAATAAGGTTTAACTTATATCAATCGAGAGTATAGAATTTCCTCTTTACATCGATATAAAGAACTTTAAACAAATATCTCTGATTTTACATCATAATTATGTCAATTAAAAAATAGCTTATTTATTGGTAGAAAACTGTCTAATTTCAAGGGTTTCTAGAAATACTCCTATCTAAGAAAATATGAGAGTGACGAATGATTAGTTGGCAGTTTTAAAAAGTGCAAATATTGAAGAATCTAATGGTGTCCAGAAATTCTATTTAAAACAAGTTTGTCTGGATTTTATGATTCTTAGAAAAGAACGAAGTTGCGCGCTATTTCTGTTCGTTTTCTTGCGTACCGTGTGAATACAACTACAATCTTAATACGATGATTACGCATGTAAGTAAACGTTTTAGAAAACATTTGTAAATACAAAAATTGAAGTTTGAAACATTTACTTTCCAACGGTTCCTACTTTATTTAGATTGGATGATTTTTAGGTTGTCAAAGATTCAGAACAAGTGAGACTATTGTATTGAATGGTCTGCAATTGTGAGACTACTACATATAGTAGTCTGGCAGTTAAAGGGTTAAACTATATATTTACAACTCGTAAAACAAAATATTTGGCAACAAATTCACTACGGTATACGAGTAATCAAAATGTTTATAGAAATGCGCGTAACCGCGATGTTACTTGGTCGAGGTGACAGTGTAGACAGACCCTCCCCTCCTTGTGAGTATGCTCACGTACTCAACATTAAAGTTGAGTATGCAAGTTTGATGACATGGTGGAAAATGAATTGTGTTTTTTTTTTCATATTTCATAATACAACGTAACTAGATAAAGCCACAAACCAAGTTTCATCGGTACATGCTCATAAGTAAATGTTTATAATGTTTTACTTATTCTCCATAATGATAACATTTGGATTGAGTACGTAGGGTTGCTGCCACAAAAAAATGCGGGTATTTATGCAAATACAATAGACGACAACTAGATTAAGCCACATACCAACTTTCATCAGTCAGCATGTTATAAAATTTTACTTATTCACCTTAAGAATAACATTAAAACTAAATCTGTAGGTTTGCTGACATGGGGACAGAAAAAATAGATATGTTTATGCAAATATCAATAGATCTCAACTAGATAAACCAGCATACCAAGTTTCATAAGTATATGTTCAACATAAGCAAGATATCAAATTTGTACTTATTTACCATAAGAATAACATAGGATAACGTACTGTGTTTAGCACTTTCAATATCTCAGTAACCAATTGTTATAGAGCTAAGATCAAAACACAAATTGTTTATTTTTTATATTTGAAATTATGGAGCAAATTAAAATTTGATTTCTAAACATTTTACATATGAAAAGTCAGAAAACCCATTTTTGGGGTACAAACACCCCTGCAAAACCCTCTGCCGGTAGTGCAATCTATCTGGGTTTCAAACTTAACCAATTAGATGCTACGTTACACAATTGTACCAAATTTTATCAAGATCGGACCTATTTTACGAGAGTTGTTGTGCCTACGGCACACACACAAATACAGATATACATATGTACAATTTGTAACGAATTGTGTTTTTCGCATCTGGCGAACTCAAAACGATGGTCACAGACTTAGATCTTACCATGCCAACTACGGTAATAGCTTCTTCCCTATAGAGGAAATTCGCTTAAACAATGACACAAATGTTTAGATTTAAAAAATTAAAGATACACTAAATTTACACTTCCTCCTAGGCTAATCCGTTTGTCTGCAATTCAGTTCAGAAATAACGTGAGCAGTACCGCGATTGAACAGATCGTGCAAGAGATTAAGAGAGTCTGTACTCTATTATGGGAAGGGGATGGCAAAAATCAGTCCACAAAACAAACTGCGAAAAAAATGAGCGACAACACAACTGTTGAACAATAGGGATTGACGGGAAGTGCAAATAAGGAGGGTACAATGGCCCTTGACGACCTTGAAGGTAGGGGCGAGGCACTGATAACACTTGCCGCACGACAACACTGATATTACTAATTCGGAAATCTGCGACGCATAATGCCTTGACACAATCAATAATAAAATGGGAAGATCTATTCATCGATATTAAATTATTGTCTCTAAAATGGGGGTTTTTAAAATAGTATAACAGAATTAATAATTTCTAGTTAAATACACTGTCCTCGTAAACACGTGAAAAATAATGGTCCTCGGATAACCATTTACACTAACATGTCCTCGTATACAAAACACACTGTCCTCGTGTGCATATTAAAATCTCATGGTCCTCGGATTTGCCCAAATTTGCCATGAAGCATCTGAATTAATTTATCTACCCCGTAACTCGACTTATACTCAAACAAAAATTCGTCCCCATGCATTTCTTACGGGAGTTTCAAATTTGCAGCATTGTCTTATGTTGTTTTTCATATATCTCCGGATTTACTATAGGTACGTAGTTAGTTTTGGTCTTGAAATACTCATTGAATTACAGGCTTTCATATGGAGTCTAGGGCCGAGGGCCAGTTGCCTAAAAACTTTGACGAGGGTAATTTGACAGCCAGAGGCTTGGCGGAGCGAGGGCCAGCCGGCTAGGGATCAGTGACCTGTTCTACTGTGCGGTGGGTGTGGGGGTGGAAAGGTTTTAATTATCGTTTATGTATTCCGATAACACTATGATTATAATATTTCGTCGTATTATCACTTTATATAATTAGAATAAAAAAAAACTAGAGGACTTACCTAAACTGTTTAGTCACAGTATTTTGCCGATAACAGTATGATTATAATATTTGTATAATTACAATATTTCGTCGTA
>JAGFPH010003745.1:125702-140486 GCA_018207615.1 Philaenus spumarius
TATCGGATCATAAAAAATTCAAGTTATATATTTAATGCTAATAAAGGGTGTTATCTAATTGGCAATGTTTTAGAGTGTTAGGATAATAGTGAACGAATAGAATATATTATTACTATACACATTGTCAATGTTTATCCAAAATTAAGTAAATCAATGTAAATATTGAACAAATTTATTTAACTATATCTACAATTTGTGTGTTTCTTAAAACTAAATAAAATACCATTATTTGTTCTGTTTTATAAGAATTAATTTAGTGCCTAAAAAAAACATAGTCTTACTATAACGATTAAAACTTGCATAGTTTATATTGTATTACATTAAACTTAATTCAAACTTAGTTCATAAGTTCAAAACTATATCTGATTTCCTATAAATCTTCATTATTTATACTACTGAGTACTGATAAATATTTTTGTAGACCGTAAGAACTTATGTAGGGGTTGAATTTTACAGAATACCCTTTGTCTCCCCTAGAACAGTTGTTTAGTTACTTACGTAACATATTTTTATAATAAATTTTTGCTTAAAATTTACTTCTTTTAAATAATGTTTAGCTTGTGTTAGACTGCTTCGCAAATACTGTTACAGGCCGCACTGTCATCTATGGGCTCCGTTAAGGAATAGTTAAGACTTTTTTTTTATAATTTAGTTTTGCGTTTCATTAAAAAAGAGTAAGACAAAGTAATAATTAAGTATCATCCGTTAAATACACTCCAACACTATCATACCCAGGCCAAAACAACGTTAAATTATGTATTATTACTTTTATTCAAAAAATATATAAATACATACGTAAATTAAATTTGAAAGTAAACAAGTTTAGACGGCGAATTATATAAAATACCCGAGAATGAAATAAGTATTTTAAAATACTTCTATTCTAAGTAAAAATAACTTAGTTTAACTGAAAATTATAATTGTAAAATGTAATAAGATTTTCTTAAAGAAGACAAGCACCGTTTTGTGAATGTTTTGTAACAACAGATGTATTATCACTATTTACTGAATATAATTTTGACTCTTCAGAAATAAATTTCATGTTTTTCAACTGAGAGTCACAACTAAGAACCAAAGAGCATATAAATTGGTAGAGAAATCGTGCAGTTTAAGTAATAGGCCTATTTGTATACAATTTTGTGAGTCAGTGTTAACATGATAATAAAAATCGTGATCAACACGCCCTTTTAAATGATCTCAAAAATTGCATTAGTATTAATAACATATTACCAATGTCAACATCTAAGTGAGATATGGATTTTTGAAAAATAAAAATGTGAAAAAAGTAGAGTGGTTGTACTGTTTCAAAACTAATAACAAAATTATTGTCAGTTTTGAGGTGCAGTTGTTAATATTAATTGTTATTCAAAGTTACAATTCAAAGTTATTTAGCAAGGCATTCATTGCTAATAAACAACTTCATTATCTCATTTGAATTTATGTTTACGATATAGACAGAAATCCATGATTAGATTTAGTTTTAACTACTTATGAATTTAAAGTTTACCATTACGTGTCTTTCTAAATGTTAGTGTGTTTTATATTATTACTCTTTATTAAACATGTAATAAATTCGTTAATTATGTAAAATAAGCTATACAATTTAATACAAGAGGGTACAGTAAAAATATGTCTCATGCAAAAACACTAATTAAATAGTTCATAAAATAAAATTGTAACCGTTTTTATTATTATTTTTCTATTTTTCTTTGTTTACTGAAGTGCACAGTAGATTGTATATTATGGATTTTCTTCGTCGACTTTAATGACATGTAGTAAAATACAACCCTTATTCGTAGGGTTATAATTGGGACATAAACATGTGTTTTTTGTTTGTTATTCAAACATGAACTAATTTCAGCTGTTTTACAATACAGTAGCAGTCCATTTACTTTTGTGAAAAGGCAGCTTGCTCTCTTAGTCATGCCTAATTATTTGATTGTGCTTGTACGTGGTAACCGTGTTTTCTCTTAATTCATTATTATTTTTCTCGTCTCGGATTTACTATTATAGTTTAGGTTACAGTAATTATTTCATTACCTAAATATTTAAACAAATAACAGACCACAAGTAAAGTTATAAATTGTTTGTAAGAGTGCACAGTTCTAACGTAAGCAATTTAAATTAAGGCATTATGTTACAAATTTATTTCGAAAAAGAATTAAATTTTGATTTGAATTTTAAAATTAAATAAAGCAAATTTAAAGAAGGAAAAAAGTTTTTGAATGAGTAAAATTGTAAGCAGACGATAGTTGGTAATTTTAATAAATGTTAATGTTTTTTGATATGCATCCATAAACATTAAAGTGCATTGTATAGTTAATATTAGAAAGTAAATGTTTTCCAAAGATTAAAATAATCTGTCTAAAAACGGAAATGCAAAAAAAAAAAGATTTTTTTTATAAACAAGCATAACGCCAATTGAGAGAGGTATGGAAAAGTCCAAGAAACAGAACTAGAATAATTAAGAATACGTCAAAAAACATGACAAAATACATACCATTTTTATTCCTCTACAAGGATAATATCTGAATGGGCATGTCACCTAGTTAAAAAAAGTGATATTGGTTTAAACATGTTTAAAGGACAAATAATATATTTTTGTTTAGTATTGTTATTTTGTAAATTAAATTAGTTCATTGAAATAGTGTAGTTAAGAGGAGATTTCGTAGTAGAAATTTGAAAAGGTTAAATTGTGATGTTCAGTAGGTTCTAAACTAGGCTTTAAAATCGTTGGTCTCCAATTTAAGCTGAAAGTGTACTCATGGTTTGTGTAATGTCTAGAGAGATCTTCATGTAAAATGGATTGTAAAATTTATATAAATTATAATAATTTAAATTTAGTTTTTGGACTAAATTATATACACATTTATGTATTAATTGTAGATTTTTTTAAATTAATATGTTTCTTCGTATATTTTTATGAGCAAGGTTCCTTAAACAAACGAAATCAGCCTTCATCCTGTGTAGTTGTAATTCAGTAAACACAATTAATTTTTTATTTGCAATTACTTTCACGGTGATCGAACCCGAAATTTTTCCTGTAGAACACTGGTGGCCAGTCGTACAATCTGCGGGATTAATCATCTGTGACTCTGACATCATCTGTGAGAAATTATTTGACATGAAATGTAATAATGAGGATTTGTCAAGAAAGCAGTGGACCGCCAACTTGCTACGTCATTTGTTTGTTTACATTTGGGACATAGATTGATTTCAGATTTGTTGACATTGAGTTTAAGGTTATAATACAATATATGTTTATTTTGATACATTATAGTAAAATGAAATAAAATGAACAAAATTAATAATAATAAAATAAATTCTCATATTAAATAATTTTCTATCTTAAATTTGTTATCACATTAAAAAAATTATTAATTTTAATTAACTTTAATATTAGTTATTTGTATTGTTTTGTAATATCCTAACAATAGCTTACATCAACATATGGTTTTAATGTTTTGTTATCTTAAACATTTTAAATAAATTTCACCAGTTACATTACAATTAATAAATATATTAATTTAATAACTTACGATAACAGTTTCTTTAAATTTTCGTCGCCTATAAAATACTAAAATATGTAAAGTTGACTTTAATGTAACAGAGTGATGGTTAAAGGATTAGGCTAGCTCTTTCAGATTATCAAATCCAATGTTCTAACTTAAACAAAATCTAAATAATCAGATTTAAATATCCTTGGTTATTACATATAATTCGCTACTTGTTTAGCATTGTGCTTAGTTTTAAATAACGTGCACATATTAGTAGATTACATTCCCTTTTGTAATAAATTGTGAGTTAAGCCATTTGAGGTATACTGAGTAATTTAATCCAATTTATTAAAACCGGTTTAAGACCACTTTTAGTCTCTCATTGTTGTCTGTTTATTAGTTTACTGTAGTATGCATACTCACATATTAAATAATTCAGTCGAATTAAATACATAGATTAACTTGTAATAAAAACAGTTAAAAAAATATCATCAAATTTATTTTAATGTATTCAATAAAACATGTGAGTCTATTATAATGCATTTATATTAAACTACTATACCAATTGTCGGATAATGATTTTCATTTACATTTCATAATTTATTAAGTAAATAGACGCTTTAAAATCTACATTTTTAAATACATTTTTCTAGGTATTACAATAGGATGACGAAATGTAGCATTTTATTTTACTATTTATAACTAAATATACAAAGAATACAATTTTACCTGTAAATAAACCAGATTAAATTTCTAAACTAAAGGAAAAATTTCATTTAACACTTACTATTAAACAATTAAAACGTAGCAAACAGACGTGAGAACTCGTCATTATATTTATTTTATAACAGTAAAGTTTTATACATTTTAAATATCTTCAGATAATAATATCTTATTTTCTGGTATTACTTTATAATGCAATTTGAGAGATTTAATTAATGTTAGTCCAAACAATGTTAAGTGGAAGCTGGGGATCATGTAAACTTACCTTTTAATAGAAGTTATATTTTTATATATTTACTATTTTGTAAGACATTTTAAATATCTGTAACAATAGAATAAGTATCTTGTACACAAACCAATACTTATTTAAATCTAAAATTAGTAAGCCAACAAACAAAGTAAAATTCACATTTGTTTATCTACTAATGCATCAATTGCTAGATTAAATATTTTCATATGACATATTCGTTTTATAGATAAAGTTTTCTAAACTTTTATATCAACGAAAACTTTCATGCATAAAATATCAAAAATATTTAGAGTAAAAATGATAGGTCAAAATTATGCGTTAAAGACCAGTTAATCATTTAAAGTCAGAAAGAAAGTCATGTAATAAAATAGTTATTAAATCTAAGTATTAATGGAATCGTTCAATTAGTTATAAAAATAAGATATCATATACAATGTGTACAGATTTTGCATCAAAAAGGACTGTGTAGTTTATTGTACTTTTAGTACGATTCATCAAACTTAACATTAAGCGCGTAGTGGTCATATAAAGTCTTATTATTTGTAATACAGTATGATTTAATTACTAATGCTTAGAGTCTGCATGGTAATAGAATAATTAATAATTAGTAGATACTTAGATTAGTTACTTACTATGGAATTCAAACTAAATTTAATTTAATGTTTGTATCTAATTTTCTTGGAAAGTAAGGAAATCTGAAGTTTGAAATATCTGTTTAATTTTGTACAAGTTGTAATTTCTTTATATTTTGACATGTTTTGGTAATTACTTATTGATTATTATCACTATTTTTAAATACCTTTAAATGTTATAAAAGTGCACTCTTTTCTTAGTTTATTTATTTTGAATTTTGGGTATAGTAAGATTGTTTGTTTAAAAATAGGTCTTATTGAAGCAGACCTTATAGATATAAAATGTGACTATAAACATAGATTATCCTGTGGCACCAATAATCTATAAAGTTGTCACCTAAAATATATAAGAATATCACTCGTTTTACAACTCGAATTAATTTAGAACAATGCATCTTACAAGAAATTTTTTTTTCGATCCGTGTTAACGTAAAGGTGGCAGTGAGAACAATGACAATCTTTCAAGAAACCTCAAACAGTGGTAAAATTTCCTTCCTCCCGTTTTCAATTTGGTGAGTTTTCACCGCATTTACGACTCCTTCAGTTTTATTAAAATTTCGTCTTTTGATTTCCTTCCATTATTTACATTAACAAAGGTCCCACTCTATCTCTCATTGGTTATCACATTATTATCTTTTATTTTGACAGCATTACTTTTGTTTTTTAATAAATTGTTAGGGGTTATTATCTTTGTTTAAAGTATTTAGTAAAAAACGTAAATTTCTCTTAACAATTTATTTAAAATTACTTGACATTTTGTCATAATATGTATTATTTGTATCTTAATTTATTACATCCAAAATATGTCTTATGTTTATTAATATACTTAATTAAGTCCTAAAAATGATTACAAGAATAAAGTATTAAATGTGTACTTAAAATTCTCAACATTATAATTCTTGCATTTTCCCTTGCCATGTTGTTCTAAAGTTTATTGTATGGAATATGTGTTATTTAAAATTTAATTTTTTTGTCATTACCTAATTTTTCTAATAATATGTTTGTTATTTAATATTATAACAGTATTCTTTGTGTTATTTATATTTAATTTTTTTTTCAATAATGTAATACAAAAATGTCTATTTTTAAATAACATAAAAGGATCTATTGTTCTACCTTCTACAGTTTAATTCAACTTTATTCCTGCTACCGTCTGCTGATATATACATTCCATATTATGCATGTCCAGAGGATAAGTTTTGCCGGATTTTATAAAAAATTTACTTGAGAGACGCTTTAATCCGTATCAATATGTTTCTTGATTTAATGTTTAATGATTATGCTTGACCTCTTATTACGCTTTTCTTAAAGTCAATGAGTTGGTATCTTATTTGCGAAAATTACTGAGATGTGGTTGAAGCTAAAAGACTTGTAATTATATATAATGTTATTACTGTTTAATCTCAAAAGAATCTAGTGTAGCAATAAATATGTACAGAAGACATAAATAACCTGATGTTTTTTGTATAGTAGTGGAACTGAGAGTTATTATATTTATGTATGTTTTAGATGTACTACCGAGCTCTAGAGATATATAAACTCAAGCCATTGTAATTTTTAAAGTTTCTATGGTTTTCTGCCGACTGACATGGTATGCATTATTTACCATTACGGTAGTACTAATTTTCTTTACCACAAAATCAATAGCATACGTGCATATAAGTTTGTTTTTGTTAAAACGTTAAACAAAATATTAAATTTATACTTACATATATTAATATAACATTAAATAATAAACCTATGTACAGTACATAATATTTGCGAAGTTTGTAGAACAGGAAAGGTATGCAAACTCCTACACCAATAACAGATAAATTCCTACATAACGTAAACATGGCTTACAATGAAATTTATTGCTGGATTTACTGTGCGATTTCCGTTGTGATAAGTGTACGCATGGATTTCCATATTATAACTGTTATTTATTGCGTTATGTTCCATGCATTCCAACTTTGTAAAACGTTTATGTAGTGTTTCGTATAGGTATACTGCAATAATATGCTTTCTGTCACTTGTTATTATATTTATTATGCACGGTGAAAACGTTTAACAACATTGAAAATATAAATAATGTCCTTTAATTATTTTTATAGATGTAAAATCTAAGAGTGAAAAAATGCTAATAAGTAAATTAATATTCATAAACAAAATAATGCAATACAATTGCATTAATGATATCGCTGCTGTTTTAACAAAAGTAGACATTTAATTTGTTTTTGAAAACACTTTCGTATTATAATGCCAGTGAGCATCCACAGTTTTTGGCTAAAAGAATGTGCGAAGAATATGAAAAAGCACATTTAATTCATTTGTCTCAACTAGAATACTTATAGCATGATAAATTAAAATAGAAACACCTTACCTATGCATATTGAACTCGACCGGCATTGAACTATATAGAAACAAATTATGTAATAGAAGTAAATAAGCCCTAAAATTTGTATTTTTTGTGTTTTTATTTTGTATTACATTTAAATTAAGAATGTATTACCAAATTTATTACCAGCTTGCCTCAACTTAAAATTTGTCACACAACTTAACCAAAGATTGTTTCTGTATAAGCATAATTATTACGCTTTTCTTTCAGTCACAGCTGTACTGTCTTAATGTGTTGTTTATATTTATCTTTAGAATTTCCATTAGTAGTAAGATACTTAAAGTACTAAGATGTACGAATTTCGGTTCATAATTTTTAATTTAACAAAATATTATTTGACTTTCTTACTGGGGTATAACTTAATACAGTAGTTTGCAAATTATTTTCTAATAATGTCAAAAAGTATTGTAATGTAGTAATAAAAAAAAATCATTACAATAAAATTTAATACAGCAGTTAGTATGATTAATTGTATGTTATTAAGGACTATTATATATATTATTGTATATATTTTAAACAATGCGTTACTGTTATTAGTCACTATACAACATTAAATAATAAAACTAAAAGTACGACTAGCAATTCACACTCTCTTCACCAGCAATAATAGTTTATTTAACTGCAAGAGGATGAGTTGGCTGTTTAGGGAGGGAAGTTTTTCCTATTTAAAGGCATTGAGTTCAGATATAATATTTTGTTTTCTTTATTTTTATTCAGGCTAAATGATAACATGTTTGTCTATATCTTCTTTTTAACTATCCCTATAATAATTGATCTTAGTTGAAGTACATTCAAATTGTGTTAAATATTTTATTTAACACAAGTGTCCTACCTGCAGCTGGACATGAACGACGAAATAATGTGGTCACAAACATTTTTATTAAATTCTTACGACGAGTTGTACTCCGATTTTGTGTGTGTTAGTGTTATGTGTTCGTATGTGTTATTGTTATTACAAGCCTGACGAAGCCGACAGTGTTCGGCGAAACAGCGCTGTAGCTATAATCTGCAACTAAGGACTGAAGACAACTAATACAAGGTTAACGATATTTTATTTCTATAACGATTTTACTTTTATTTTTAATTGATTAGAACACGTATATAAATACCTCGAATAAAACTAGCCATGTACTGACACTTTTTTAAATAGTCCTTAAACTGGTTATTGCAATATGATTAATTTTCTCTAATCATAATAATTAATTGTATGACCTTAGTTTTAATATAAGGTACTTGTTTGAAAATAAAACAAATTGTAAGTCAAAATAATCATAAATAACTTGTTTAACCGTTTAGTCAACAAGTAAATAATCACGGAATATTTAAATAAGTAGTTATCTAAGAACAAAATACCAGCAATTTCTTATACTAACTATAATATAAATATGAAATCATTCGTACAATAACTCCAGTGTTTAATTAATTAATCAGATTGTATGTCCAGTGTAACTCAACAATAACACAACCCTTGTGACGGCACAATATATCAGTCTGACGTCACAGTTAGTAATTTCCCACCATGATTTACACAGAACCAACCGTCACAACACACAGAGCTCTTGTAAGTTGTCAACCATCACGTCATTACTCAACACATACTACGTAGCTAATACACGAATGTCATCGATGTTAGGTTTTAAAACCATTATATGCCATAATAACAACAACATATTAGTACGAAGTCTTGGATATTTGTTAAATTTAATCATAATACCTTATGCACACTAATATTGTAGCTATTATCTGGCATCATAAATTACAATTTACCATTTAAAAAAACATGTACAACAAAGTCAAATGCTATACTTAAGCAATGATCGTACTATAATATTTAGACAGAAGACAAACTTTGGTTTGACATACAGTACTAATTGTAAATTTTTTCTAAAAAGATGAATGGAGTTAGTAGGTTTAGTTTTATTAAACATTCTTGGAAATTTTTACATTGCATTTTATTTCTCTCTTACCGAAATGTTATTTTAAAATACCTGATAGTTATTTACAACTACAACAGACATTAAAAAGGTTAACCCCTAGTTCCTGCCATCTGAGCTCTTTTAAAGCTGCAAGCTAAGCACGTTCTATTCTCCACTAATATTGAATTACATTCCTAACAGAGACTGGAAAAAGTACGTGATCACAATAAAATTATTGATAAACATTGACTGAAGCTTCACGATTTTCATTCCCTAACTCGACTACAAATGAAAGTAATTGCAATAAATGTCTTGAACTGGGAGTTTAGAAAAATAAAATAAAATCGAATAATTAAAAACATCTACATTTCTTCTATCCACAGATAATGTTTTGCAAAAGTTTAAGAATCTGTTGAAGTTCATGTTACTTTAATTTTAACGTAAAGCTCAATTAAATCGATTACAGTTATTTTATTTATTATAATAAATGTTATAAATAAAAATCGTAACAATATTTATACATGAAAAACTATTATAGAAAAAATATAGATTATAACTAGTTGGATAGTTATCAAACAATTTGTCTCTTATTAGCCTATACTAATTTAATGATTTGATAAATCACCTCTGTGGGCTGGCAAAGATAAAAACTACAATTGGTATCAATGGACCCCGTTCTTGCAAATTCCTAATAATTCTAAGTTGTTATTTCGGAAACTGTTCATTTTCAAATTTATTTTATTTGCTTGAGCTATTTTTTTGCTTAACCTTAATTTTTCTAGAGTGTCTACTAAAATGTCAAGCAATATTTTCCTTTATCATACATACTAGTATTCTACTTTTTATATAAAATTTTAGTTTCATTTATACCCAATCATTCATATCATAATTTGTATATTCATAGTTTAAATATTTAGTTGGAACCTGCGTAAGATCTTCGTTGTTTAATTTATTAGTAATAATTATTGTAATAAAATTTACTTATTGTGTCTAAGCATTAAAAAAAAAATATATATATACATATATATATATATATTTTACACCAAGGATTTAATATTAAAACTTTGATTAAGTTTTAATAAATAATACATACATAATGTGATGATTAAATTTTTTTGCCAATTCAATTCTACAATTCCATCAAGTTAACCTCTTCAAGGACGGGTTTTTTTCATACCCTCAAATCGTTTTTATTTTTTATATGTTAATTAACTTTTAATAGATGACATAAAAATTAACAAAAAATGTTTTTCACCAATACCCAAAATGATTTTTGAAAAAAACTTAATGTCCACAAATGTATCTTTTGCCCGCTAGTGTATCAATAAGTAACGTACATTATCTTAGCACACTTGAAAATTTACAGACCAAATGTTCACAATGTACTGTAAGTATATATTAATACCAATTATACTTACCAGTATATTTATGATCTGTTATATACCTATACATTTGAATATATTTTAAGGATTTTGTAAATTTTAATAAATAAAAATGATATCAAATATGTAGGCCTAGACATAATAAAATACAATTGCATTTTTTTTTTAAAGAACAAATATAATGTATTTACTTTTATGTACAAATTGAAAGTGCTGCTTCTTCTTCGTGGTTTATTACAATTTGTGAAAATCTTCCATACATTCAGGACACACAGGCACTTGAGACTTTTTACAAATGTAACGAGTACAGTTTTTTCTCTGCAACGTGGGGGTTTTTTAAATCCATTTTCTTGGGGTAGTGACCAATTCCATCCAATCTTATTTCTTGGGCACATCCTAATCTTGCTCTTTTTTTCACTGGTTCCCTTGGAGAATTTGAAGGTCGACCTGGCTTTGTTCTTTATCTAGTCACATTTATTAATGTATTGGCAACATACGCCTTAAATTCCAGAAATGAGATGTTGTTACAGGTTTTTTGTTTATATAAAATCCATGCATTCACTACAGACACATTTAAGAAATGAAAAAATATTCTTAAATAAAATTTCTTAATTTTAAAAGCATGGGGATAAAAAGCCACCTGCGATCACTCATGTCTACTCCGCCAATTTGACTTAAACTGTATTACTTTTTTTTTATTTTACCTTAACTAATGTTTGTTATGAATTTTCTACCCTCGAAAAATACCAATTACACTACTCTAAAACATGCTTGATTTGATAATAACTCAATTTCTGTTTATACCAACATTATTATGTACCAAAACCAAATTAAAAAAAAAAAAAAATACATAGGCGCAGAAAACTAACTGCAATATTTCAACTAAAATAGAACAAACTTATTTCATGACAACTGTGTAATATAATTTAAATTCATATACTGTTGTTAAATTATTGAAAAAATAATGATCATCACGATATATTGACAAAACATTTTACTTTATTAGCAAAGTTTTTAAAAAACTATTGGGCTGTAATTACTTTTTTCACAAACGTATTTATCTATTTTACTTTATAACATGTTTTCGGACTTATAAGAAGTAGTCATAAGTTTTGATGTCTTTTTGTTCATCTTACCTTTACAAGAGTGGCAAGTATACCAATTGTAATATATATATGTTTTATAAAGATCTTAGTAACAAATTGTATAACTTTTGTATTGTTTTAAGATTTTTCAAATAATAATGTAGATAGTATTGGATAATATTGGTAGTACCTAGATTTCCGAAAGAACTTTAAGTTAATATAAGAAAATATAAAAATTGTATCTAATCTTTGATCTGGTCACTGTTTTCTCTTTGAAAGTTCAGATATAACGTAATTTTAGCTGTTTTAGTTAAGACGTATGAAGAGATATCCAAATAAAATGTGATTTAAATAAGTTTTAAATAAGATTTAAATAATACAAAATTTACTAATTATTATGTGAATTCAATGAACTCTGTTTTCTTCCTTTTATATCCAAAAAGGAAAGTAAACACACGTACGTGTTTAATTATGCTATTCCGGAACCTATCAGGGTAAAGGATTCTTTATTAGTGAAATCTGAAAACTAACTTGTGGTTTCATCAAGCGTCGGTCCTTACAGAAGAACTAGTTTTATTTACATTATAATTTGTAACAAGATTTTTTTGTAATAAATTGGAATATTTTCCTGATGGATTGCCCTGTTTCATAATGCTAAACAAGTAATAAAATGATTGTGTGCAAAAAGGGACAAAGCCAAACGCTGGTAGTTTAACCAATTTCCATGATAATAAGTATAACACGTAAGTATAATATGTTGCTAATTTGTATCAACATATCAATATAGTTTTCCGCCAATAAAACTTTAAAATACCACGAAAGATAATGTGACGAATTTGTTTGTATAAATATATAAAACAGATGAAGTGAACTAGTTAAAATATAAGTCTTGATTGTCAATTTATAATTATTATGTTACAACACTGATGTACTTCTTACAAATTTCACATTAAGACATATTTATTTAAAGTCTTTTATAAATTGTGAGAAATTATATAAATTTGAATATACTTCAAATAATTACTTGCTAATTACTAATAAATATTAAGAATATATTATGGCGTATTGTCAAAGGGATACATCACCTATCTCGTTAATATAATCCCATATATAGACAACAATATAATCATGTTTTTTTAATTATTAGTTTTAACTAACTGTTCTGCTGCCTTTCGTCGTTCTATTGATTTTCTGTTTTATTTTTGTTTCTAATGTATTTCTTCTTTAAAGTTTATTCTGAATTCTTGTTACATACAACACGGTTCGACCTACTGGTCTTCTTTATAACGTTAACTTAAACATTCCTGTTAGGCCAGTGTAGATTTTGTTAGAATGTTTTAGGCCACAGTTTTAGAATGTTATTTGGTAGTCAGCTGTTTTATCTTCCAACGGTCTTCGGTTTTAGTTGCGAAGTAATTTTTCAACGTGTGGAAGATGTGGAAGATGAATGTTGTATTAGTTTCTTAAAGGTGGAAGAGATAACCTCTATAAGAACACTGCCGTATTCTGTTGACACGAAGATCGATTCAGGTTTCTTTTATAAAGGTCTTTTGTTAATATGTTTTGAGAGTAGATTGCAAATTTTAAAGGCTTTGTATCTATTTTGTTGTTGTTGATATATATATTTAATAATGTTTAACCCTTCCTGATATCTGCGTGGTTCTAAAGCTATAGTTATAGGTTTATATATCGTGCTGTTATTTCTTGATATTATAGTGGATGGTTTGAAGAATGAATGGTTATATCGGTTGGTTTTGGTTACCCGAAAATATTTAATTGAAATTTCAATGCATTCTGTTGCTTTGTCTTTTCTGTTAATATTTATTTTTTTTTTTTTTAAGTCAATTGTGAATTGCATCGCTGTGTCTAAATGAGCTTATGTAGTTTTTAAAGTTTTCGGTACATCAAAAATTATAAAGGTGTAGTAAACATATCTTGTGTAATAGTCGAT
The DNA here is from genome assembly GCA_018207615.1 of Philaenus spumarius. Taxonomy (NCBI): domain Eukaryota; kingdom Metazoa; phylum Arthropoda; class Insecta; order Hemiptera; family Aphrophoridae; genus Philaenus; species Philaenus spumarius. Next base: position 139,516 of record JAGFPH010003745.1, read on the forward strand.
TTTACAACACCATTTATTCTTACTTCATGGAAAGTATTTAGTTTCATACTGTTTTAGAAATTTGTCTGCCAACAGACAAGTTAGTGACTTGCCCATAGATAATAAATAACTTTGTTTGAATATAATAATTTATACGCCTATTGCAACGAAGATTTTAAGAAAGGATTACAAGTTTGCCTTGGTGAGAAGATTTTGTACAATATCTATTATGTTTTCCATTTGTATATTTGTGTACAGGTTAGTGGTATCAAAACACTCATAGTTTTATGTAAGGGTGTAGTAATTTTCTAAAACTATATTTTAAATAACGTATTCTAACAACTGTGGGTTAATGGTGAAATTATATTGTAATAAAAGATAAACTTTTGTACTTTCACAAAATCTGTATTGAGAAATGCCGACCTAGGCTTTGCCATCTACAGTATTCTAGAAGGCATTTTTTGAATGAAGGGAAAACAAAATCAAAACACAACCGCCTGACGAAGGTGGGAAATAATTTCGTTAGGTTAGAAACGAGGAGTTAAGAGCTGATCAATGACAAAGGTTTAAGATTGAGTTACTTGTTCATTTTATCATGAATTTGTTAATTTAAGACTAAACTTGAGTAATAATTCATTGACCTTTTAATTACTAACATTTATAACGCATCTAAGTTATTATCTCTATAATTAACATGTAGTACATTACAGTCTGTATTTAACTGAAAGTTTAAAATTTCATGTTTTAAATGGTAGGCAAAACTATAATTATCATAGTCCAGCAGAAAACTTCTGTTGTGTTCACTTAATCCTGTTTGAAAATTACGTCCCGTTTGTCCAACATAAGCTGCATTACAAATTTACAACTTACTTGTACACTCATCTTTTTGACAAGTTATTTACTTTGTCTTTGGAAATATTTAATATATTTTACAGACAATTAATAATTGCTGTAATTAAGCAGGTCAACAATGCTTTATTTCTAATAATTTT
>JAGFPH010003746.1:0-23241 GCA_018207615.1 Philaenus spumarius
CTCTAGGTCTGATAACATCCACACAGACACACAGACACACAGACACACAGACACACAGACACACAGACACACAGACACACACACAGACATCACTCCGAAAACCACTTTTTTAGGTTCAGGGGGACCCAAAACGGATATTTCCACCAAAAACTCAAACTCGAAAATTTTGACGAATACAATACTTTCTCCATATACTATGGTATAGGGGGAGAAAGTAAAAACTAAATATTGTTAGGTTTGTATATAACAAATGTTTAGTTGTTTTGTCACCTATGTATTAATAAATATGTGAGTAAATAAATGATAAGTAATTAAAAATAAGATATATTACACAACTTTTATGAAAAAATAGTCTTATCTGTTGAAACTCAACTTTAAATTTTCATACGTTTTGATGTGAATGCGTCTTGTTCCTAATTGTTCCTTCAGTTTCACATAGAGTAATATTGCACTTCTCCAATTCAATGTCTTCACACTCCAATCGTATTACCACCGATCTGTTGTAAGTTATAACAGCTGAAATAAAATTGGAAAATTTTAAAAACAATGTACATCGAAAATAAAACACAATTTAAAATAAATACGGCGTATGAGCTATGGATTGCCATAGACCATATTTTCTCACGCTTTGTCATAACTATAATGTGGAAGTAATAATATTAACTTAAGTAGAATACAATGCAAAACTGAACATTTTTAATTACACTGATTTGTCTGACTTTAGCAGAAGATTTTCTCCAGAACAGATAATTGTATAAAAATTCAATTCAACTTAGTTATAAATCATATTAAGCAGTTCCAATACTTACAAACAAAAACTCAAAAAATTATTGACTTATAATTATTTTGGGGATACAATGTTTGATACCATTATGAAGAATTAATATTCTACCAAATAAAGTGTCGTTTGTAAGGGCTTAACTTAAGTACATAAAATAATTTCGAATTTCAAGTTTCTCGAAAATGCTTCTCAGAATCAGTCTCCCTCTATTTTATTACACTTAATAGCAAAAATTGATTTTAAAATGTGGTTACAGCTAATAATATCATGCTTACCAGGAAAGTATAGCGAACTGTGGAAAGATGTCAAAAATATGTTTTCCACATTATGTAAAACTATGTTTGGACGCCATCACCTTTATATAACCGGATGCATTGCAACTATACTGTGGACAATATACTAAACTAAAATATAATGAACTAAAGCGTCCTGCTTCTGTTTTTTGTTGTGACAGTTTTTGTGTTATAACCTATTGATCAAGATTGTGGTTAAATTATTTTAAGGCCCCTTATTCAGAGTTAGATGTTTGTAATAAACTTTTGCTTTATTTAAAATAATATTGGACTAAAAAATTATCAGTTATAATATAATCTTATTATTTAATAAAATGCAGTCATATTAAATTCTCTCACATTATTAGTTAATCATATTAATCATCGTTTAGTTGTGGTGATACTTTTGAATGGTTATTTTTCATTGGTTTGATATTGAATGTATGTAACGATTGTATGTTCGGTAGCTTTTATGGCTGAATAAAATATTATAGTGTATTTAATTTACCTAACCCCATGAGTTAAAGTGTACTATCCCAGGAGTAACTTACTGATCTTCTTTACATCTCTAGTGATGTAAAGAGTAAATAAGTTACGATTATATCACGCTTCAAACAGCTGATTGTTTGAAACGCTTAGATCAGCTAATTGTTTGTTATAGTAGATTAATTAATTTCATCTTCTGAGTTCTACTAACAAAAGTAAATTTGCACTTTACATATCCTAAAACCGAGTGACAACGATAGTTTAAATGCAACAATTGTGTATTTAACATTTATACCAAGTAAAAATCAGTTACAGTCGCTAATTTCAATGTTTGATTAATAATATTAGTGCAATGTTTGTTTAGTAATAAGATAACATACAAGTTAAAATGTCGTAATGATTTAATTTATTGTACAAGTTATAGAACAGCCTGTAAGATGTGGGGTTAGGTAAAATATTGTACGTTACAAGTGATAATAATTAATTCATTGTTCTTTACATCACTCAGGATTTTATACAACATGGCTTCACCTCGCTGTACAAACTGCCACTTTGAATTATGTAAATAAGCAGTTACCACACTTGTAACGTAATCATTTATTTAAGATAAAATTACAAGAAACAACAATTTGTTAGTCTGTATTTTCATTTTGTGCTGACAAATAAAATTTGTTTTTATTATTATAACTTTTAGCTCGTAGTTCAAAAGAGATGTTGATATGGAGTGTATTATCTGCGATTTGGTGATTTCAGAAACTCTTTTGACTTTTGGTATACATAAAAAATAAAAATTTCATTTTATTTATAGACACAAAAGTAAAATATTCTTGTAATTTCTCTGTTAGTTTTTCAGGTACTAAACGATATATGACAACCATTTTCAATGTTATACAAACGAATACAAATAACTTACTTTAAGTTTAGTATACACTTAGTAAGATTACACTATAATTAATTGTTTTTATGTTTAAGTTCATAGTTATTGCTTGCTGTCTTTATTTTGAGGTAGTTATGAACATGATGCCAAGCAGTTTGTTCCTTTTCGTACATGTAGGTACGACATTTACATTTACTGCAATGTTGAACAATGTACGTGTGCCATACACACATTCAAATATGCTATCTGGCACATTCACAATACAAATAAGTTGAACGCTATTTTTATATAAATATAAAGTTATTGCGGTAATTCTCTAGTTATAACTGAAATTTTCAAGTTAATACTCATCAAGTTTCTTAAATCCTCAGCAAGTTGATAAAAATTTATTTGTTTAGAAAATTTTTAATATCTATTTTAAATTTAACTGTTTATACACAACACTCACTTAATAAAAAAGCTTGATTGTTTAAATAGTTAGGGTTAGGACAAATTATTAGGTTGGGGATGGTATGGGAATAATTTTGCGTGTTAGATGTCATGGTAGATACAAAAATTGTGGAAAGAATGATACGAAGCATTGAGTCAAAGATGATGATTTTATGGATTTTTTTAAAAACACAACTTAGCTTAATACCGTAATACTGTTTGTTATTGGTGGTAGCATCTCTGACGGGCGATTAGCCAGGTGGAATTAGAAAACTGGTTCACAGCCAGCGACCAGAATCATAAAATTGCCTTTTTATTAGAGGATGTTTTAGGGTCAGCCAGAAAAAATCTCCGTTACCTCAAATAATGTCTTAAGGACTCCCAAATGACCAACTACTAATCGAGATACTAAATAATTACCAACTTTACAAAGTCAGAACTGATTTGAAGCATGGGTACTTCCAAGATCAGTTATTATAGGTTTTAAAATGAGATCGACCTTGTGCCAACTGTGATTTAAGATAAGTCAACTTGGCAATCCACCGACTTGACTTGCCAATTTTACTCAATATTTCTTTGGTGAGTTCTGTCATGAACAGTTACAGAGTTAAAGGTATTTGTGATTAACGTTCCAGTAATTTAGAAAAAAATGCGGCATCAAACATTAATCAAGAAACCAAGTGAATGTTTATATAAAAATATGAAATACTTTAGCAACTTTTCAGCGGTATATTTCATCATCGGACAAGCTTAATTATTAAATGTACAGTCTAATATCAGAGAAAGGTTTTAAAGGTAAATATAGGTCAAGAGACAGAGAACTAGTGTCGCAGTGGAGGAAGGGGACTTTGAAAGGAATGCGAAACAAAAGAATTCAACACGTTTTGTTTTTAAAGAACTGCGCCATACGACAAATGAGTTCTTATCTCAGGGGTCTTGTTGCTTGACGGCTAAATAGTCATTAAAACTAAGCATTTTGTTTTTACCGACTCTATTCTTTGTTTACTGAAAGTTTGGTCGCAATAAATTATACCAATTTGTGGAACAAGAATGTCAATATTCAAAACATTGTAGTCTGTTCTCTGTTATCAATGAATGATATTGTTAGAATATAATACAAGATTTTGATATAATATAAGTCAACAAAAGCGCACGAGAAAACATTTGCCCTCTTTTAAGCAAGGTGTTATATCGCTTGACGCATGGCTTCAAAAACGAAGATGATTTTTGTGATGCTTTTATACCCACGTATCTAGCAGCAAGTCAACCAGCTACGTACAGTTCAAATCATTGTTGACAATGTCTTCAATATATTTAGGTCTGTAGCAATATCACATATTATTTCTCAAGGCCATTTTTTTTGTCGGTACGCCATAACTTCCTTAATACATCATCAAATTACATGAAAGAGGCATAATTTTAAAGCTTTCCTTAACCGCTACATCGGAAAAATATACAAAATACAATTATACGAAAAAAAAAAAAGAAATAAAGAATCCGAAAGTAACAGTGATGTAAGATCAAGTAAGTTGTAGGGATATTTTCCTGGCGTTGGCAACACTGATGATAACAATACCCAGCTGGAGAGCTGCTGTAATGCCACTAGATTGGTATTTAAATTAATTGTAAGCGTGGTTATAAACAGCATTGTGGATACAACTATTACTTTAATTAAGAGGGATTTAAGGGGATTCGCCACTATTAAAAGCCATTTTTTTGAATTTTTTTCATTTTTTTTATTATTATTTTTTCTTAATATACATACTTTTGTGAGTGTGTGTACAAAATTTTAGGTCATTCTAATCATTATTTCATATGTAAAGAAATTAAATAAAAAGTTACTACATTTTGCGGTTTTTCGTTTTTTTGACAAAAGTTTTATTTTACATACAAGTTTGTTCACCACATGTTTTTAGATAATTTTCAAAATGTAGGCCTATTTTAAATTATAGGAATAAGTATTAGTTCATAAAAGAGCTTATATCATTATAATTAATTTATATCATATACCCAACATCAATATACTATTAGTTTATAATATGTTGGCTAACCTGCAATCTGGCTGAAATATTACTCAGCTGTTTCTGTCTGCTACAAAATAAAGAATGATGAGGTTATGTTTGTGTTTATCTGAAGCTGTTATTGTTGGTGTGAATTTATTCTAAGTGATAATTTAGTATTTTTACTTTGTGAAAACCGAAGTTTAGCACGAATCGACATCGTGTAGTTTGATTTTTACTGAATAATTGTGATTAGTGTACACTTGTGCTTTGCTTTTAGTAACTTATAAAATTGAACTAGGCCTAGTGATCTTAGGTTTGGAAATGGGTAGGGTAAAATCCTCTAAAACCAAGAGGGCAGCTCTAACCAGAGAAAACATGGCAAAGAGGTGGGACAAAAGTAAGGAAGCTAATTTAGAGTCAACTGAAAATGAAGATAGGCCTGTTTCTAATGATGATGGTGTAATATCTGGCTCTAGTAAAGAAGTTGTGAGTGATGCTGCAGTGAGTCCTGAAGTATGTCTAGATAGTTCCGAAGAACCTCCTATCAAAAAAGCTAGGCCTACGGGTTTTGAACTTGTTTCCTCATATAAGACTCCCGCTAAGCAGTGCGACAACGCGCCTTCTTATTGTTTAGTTGATGTGTCGGCTCTCTCTAAGTTTTTTGAAGGTATTCCTTGCAAACACTGCCTTGATGTAAATTGTAATGTTACAGTGTCCAGTGTATTTGGATTTGCACAACAGTTCTCAATCAAGTGTAACTCCTGTAAAGAAGTAAATATCTTCACAACATCAGAAAGAATTGAAAGTGAGCCTACTGGAAATGCAAATAAGTTGAAACCTTTTGATATAAACAGAAGGATGGTGAAAACTTTCAGTTCTTTTGGGAAAGGTCACATGGCTATGCAAACGTTTTCAATGGGAATGAATATGCCATGTTTGAACCACTCGGCCTACGACCGACACACACGCCAACTAACTGAAGTTGTAAAACTCTGTACAGAGGAGTGCCTCAAAAACGCTAGAGTAGAAGTTATGAAAGCATACTCTGAAGTTGAAAATAAGTTAGATCTTGTAAAGCCCATCAATATTGCAGTAAGTTACGATGGCTCGTGGCAAAAGAGAGGTTTCACCTCAAAATATGGAGTTGGCTGTGTGATAGAGGTTATTACGGGGTTAGTAATAGATTTTGAAGTTTTGTCAAAATACTGCAGAGTGTGTGAGAAGAAGAAGAAGTGTAAAGTTGATGAACAATCTGCAGAGTATAAAGAATGGTCCACCAGTCACAAACCAAACTGCCAAGCAAACTATGTGGGTTCGTCGGGTGCGATGGAGACCGAAGCGGCAGAACGGCTTTGGAAAAGGTCCGAAAACATTGGCTTTAGATATGTAAGTGTAATATCTGATGGTGATGCCAAGTCCTTTGATCACGTAAGTGCATTGAACATATATGGTGATGACATAAAAATTGAAAAACAAGAATGCGTGAACCATGTGGCGAAACGTTTAGGAACTGGACTTAGGAAAATTCTAACAAATTGTAAAATAAAAAAGATAACCCTTGGCGGAAAGTCACATGGAAGTCTCAAGGCCAAAACAATCGACAAGCTGACTCAATATTACAGAAATGCTATCATAAATAACTTAGACAACGTTCAGAAAATGAGAGATGCAATACTTGCCTCCCTGGACCATTGCAGATCAACAGATGAGAAGCCACGTCACGATAAATGCCCTACCAGCAAAGAAAGCTGGTGCTTTTACCAGAGGGACATATCAAATGAAGTGGCACCAAGGAAACATGCTGAGTGCATAAAAACACCCCTAAATGACTTAGTTTACAAGCATGTGTCGCCCCTTTACATGCGCCTTTCCACAGACTATCTTCTCAAACGTTGCTCACAGGGGAAAACGCAAAATGCTAACGAGTCTCTTCACAGCCTAATATGGAGCAAATGCCCCAAAGTAACTTTCACAGCCAAAAGAAGAGTTGATGCAGCAGTGGGAGAAGGCATATGTATATATAATGAAGGATACGTCATTACAATGACAAACTTTCTTGAGAAATCTGGAGTATCACCTGGAAGAAAAACCGTGCACTTCGCTCGAAAGAGAGATATGCAGCGCCTTCAACAACGGAGTGTCAGGTCAACCGAAAAATTCAAAAAGTTTAGAAGACTTGTAAAAGCTGCCCAACTAGCTGAAGAAGAAAAAAGGAGGGCCAATGAAGGACTCACATATGGAGCAGGAGAATTCTAGAGTGTAAGTCCAGTTCAACTCAGTGTCTTGACTTTGATCGTTGTTTCCCGCAAGATTGGTTTTACAGTGTCTGGTTGTACATAAATTTGAATAAATATTAAAGTATTGCACCTAGGCCTTTGAAATTTTTACCACTTATTTGTCAATATAAATAGAAGATTTTTGAAAATGGAAAACAGTCTAACTTAAAAATAAAACAAAATAAAAATAAATATGTAAATATACATAGAAAAATTATTTTTACCTATGTTTGGTGCTTTATAACATTTTTTCTGGAACTGATATTGCAATTTCCATTTACAAAAAGTTTCTATACCTCAAATTCTACAAAATAAAAAAATAAGATTCCAATTAGTTGAAAAACGAAAAAGTTATTCAAAATTTTAAAATAACCCGAAAAACGTTAAAAAATCCCCAAAACCTGAAATAAAAATACATATATGGTAAAAAAAAAAAATGTTTCTCCAAAAACCCACTTATTTACTTGTATTAAACCATATAAAAATAATTACAAAGTTAAAAATATAAAAATTAAAAAAAAACCTCTTAATAGTGGCGAATCCCCTTAAGTAAGTTAGAATGCGAATGCTTCGCACGGGTCAGCTAGTTCTAAATAATTTTTACATACAAACTAGTAGTATAACTATAGTTTGATTGGTATAGCTCGTTCATCACTGAAGATGATTAGATTGTAGTAAAACGTGGTTTTAGTAAATAAACGCACACATTGTGAGAATATGCGTTCAAGTTTGATTCTTATTAAGTGTGTCTTTTAACAAGTCAAGCTCAATAATGAGTTTATAAATAAAACTCTACTACTTTCTATTGTAATCGTAGCTGTTTTAATTACAATCCAAAAAGGGCTAACTGAGATTTTAATAAGTAAAAGGTAATACATATTTATTTTATCCTGTTACAAAGACTAATGGGAACTATTTTTCTTACCATGTAAAGTGTTCGTAACTAACTTAACACCGTCTAAGCTAAAAACAAAACCCAAAACATTGATTACTGATCTACAAATTTATTTGAACCCTACTGTGCGGCCTCGCAAATGTAGTAACTGCGAAAATTATTGTAGACAAGGCTCAAATAAATTTTGTAGATCAGTAGTAAATATTTTGTGTTTTTCCTTTAAAATGCAGTTTTAACTTGGTCAGTATAATGTATAGTAAATATAACATTTTTCGAGACGACATGCAGTTTAGTTTGGGGTGGTTTGGGTTAACTTAAACATTGATCAATGAAATTGAGTGCAAGAACTCTTAAGACCAACAACTGTAGGCCAATAAATAACAACTTAAGGCCTAGGTTGTGGTTAACCTACTTCAGTCATAACTATCTAACGAAATGCTTACAAATGAATCACTTCTGCCAAAATAAAAATGCTATTTTGTACCGCGTATTTTTAAAAGAGAATGGATTTTAATCTATATTAAAATTACTGATTCTTCTGGAGATGATAGTACGCCATTAACACCGACTACAATAAGTAAAATTAGCAGTGGAAAATATTTTACCTATAAAATCCAAATGCATATATGGAGAAACATGGAAATTAAAAATTAATTGGAGGTAAAAATAACAAGTATAATATTGTACGAAATATGGTAATCTGATCTCAGTTTGAAATTAAAATCTGTAGGATAACCAGGTAAAACCTCAAATATTTTCTTCTGATTAAATAACACCCTTTTTGACTTATTTATTTTAATAAAAAGTAGTCTTTGTTTGTTTAAGTAAAATTATTAAAATATTATGAAATGCATCCTTCTTACGCTTTCAGTATATGTTACGTATACATTTTTGGCCAAATCTAAAAGTTTGTGTTTATTTGTGCATACATTTTTCATCGACATAATTACTTGACTTCAATACACTCTACAAGGTAATTTAATAATGCTTGGAAATAATTCAAGTTGTGGTAGTATGGGCAAAAATAAAGAAAAAGCTTCCTATAAATATATGTCCAGAACGCTACTTTTGCATGATTGACGATTTTAATAAATTATTTAATTATATAGAACGGATTAACCGGTTTAAAAATACATTTGTAGGATATATAGAAAGCTAGCTTCGCTCGTTTCTTAAGTTTTTTCTAGTTCCTTAAACGAACGAAATTAATCCTTTCATAAAATAGTTTTAAAACGACAATTCAGTTATTGTCGACACTTAAAGTTTTAGCTTCGCAACGTCAATTCAAGGAACTCATAGCTTTTCCATAAACCTTATTTAAATACACATTGAAGATAAAATCAATTAACAGGAACGTTCTTTGAGGCAGCAGTGGTTTCACTACACTGGATTCCACGTGCACCGTGAAGTACAGAGCGCCCATACCATGTTATCCATACGACAGTCTCAGCTGTACTAGCCAACTAAAAAACATTAACTCCCATGCAACGCTCGTACAGTTAACGCAACCCGCATGACATTAAACATGATGTTCCCTGTAATGGTAGTAGCATATGTTTATTCTTCCGTAAGACCTGTACTGCACGGTGAACGTGGAATCGAGTCTAGAAAGGGACTGCACTATTTGATTTTATGAAACTGTTAATCACAATCTTGTAAATTAAATTGGGAAGAATGAATTATTGTCTGAGGAAGAACTTTATGATTTCGATAAACATTGTTTTTCGAATGCTATCCTTACTTTCTCTTCGCTCAAACAATTGTTTAAAAAATGAGTTAATCTTATGTAGAGTAGGTCTAAACCCGTGGCTTATAACCAATGTAAAGCCAACGACTTTTTCGTACCTAAGGGGCTTAGCATTAATCTGAATGCGTCGTAAAAATCCGTATAAAGCTACCGTCATTACTAAACATACTGCAGTACTGTTTACATATTCACAAAAAATAAATAAATATAACTATTAAAAAGTGCCGCATTAGTAAACAGATCTAAAAGTTTTATTCTACTTTTTAGTTTTCGTATTGTAAATATTTACATAAAACTAAAACATAATGTCAAATAATATGAATAAAAACAAAGGATAAATACATTTCTTATCATTAAGACCTGATTTATTTTATTAGGCTCATAGCTAGATATGGGTTGCGTGTTTTTAAATAAATTACAAGTGAAAAAAAAACATGGACCAAGATTTGGATTTGAATCCAGGACCTTTAAAGTTCTTCGCCAACTCTGATCACACCAGATGGTTCATGGTTTTTTATTTGTAATTTAATAAAATTAAGTCTTGTTGGGGAAGTGAACAATCACGATTTAAAAAATAGCATTGGGTGTTTTTATTGTAATTATTTTAAATCTATTGAATATTGTAGTTCTTTAAATCTATTTCTTTAACAAACATTTCGTCAGTCGGCATACTACTGAATATATATATATATTTGTAAGTCTTTTACTGTAAGTGTAAATATTTTACACATGTTATTTCCATTACGAAAGTTATAAAAATTCTGGTACTAGAAGTAGTTCTAATATAAAAACTAATTCTGTAAAATCCTAAGTTGTGTACTTTAAAATGTTATACTTTTAAATAAAAATATTTTTTAATAATTAAATCAATCAAATTGGTTATATATTTTTATAATTTAATTTTTAAATCAAGAAAAATATATAGGCTATACTAGTAAATAAAATCGTAAGATTTAAGTGTTATTGTTGTATACTTTTTTAAACATTTATTTTTTTATAATCTTCCAAATTACCTACCAACGTGGGGCGTTAAAGTTGCCAGATTTTAGCTTTTACGTTTATTATAATTATTTGTAATGTATGTATCAATAATATTCACCGTTCAAACACAAATGCAGATTAGTAAACACGTGCAAGCTCTTACTCAATAAAATATGCAAAAGTTTCAATTAATTTATTATGTTGGCTTTATTAATGGTTAAATATAATTAAGAAATTTGAAACATCATTGTTCTAGAAGTAGGCTACACTCATCATGCCTTACAATGGACTTTTCGATCTGAAATATGTAGCAATCGTATTTATGGTAACTCTTTAGATGGCGACACTCAAAGATTGTTGCGTTTGCAAATAAAGAACTACTCTAGATTTATAAACTTTTGTGTATAATTGCACTGGATGTAATGCCATTTATGATAATAGTTTGCTTGTTCATAGTACCATAGATACAACTTTAAAACTTTATAAATCACAAAAGCTTAGTGTTTATGAAAAACTTTTTTCACATTCACGGGTTGCTATATTTAACAAACTTCCAGAGTTTATGAGAGTAGAACCAAATATTATCTAAATTTAAAAACCACTTGCGTCAACTTTTGCTGTCTGAGTCCTTCTACCCTGTAAGTGCGTTCAACAGCCAAAAGTTGTATTCTTTGACTGTTTATTCCCTCAGCCAGGTCTGGGTTAAATTTGATATAACAACTAGTATATTTATTGAGGAATTCTACTGAGCCTACGTTAATATCGGTTCATTAAAACTTAATACCTAAATTATGAAAATACTTAAAATAGATTTGTACACTTTATACGGTAATATGATTGATATATTATTCAACCTATTTCTTGTTTAACAATTTAATCATCACAAAAGCCTCATATAGTCAACAATGTCTATGCCTTGACAATTTCGTTTAAGTAAATTTACTTAAAAACTCGTTGTGTTCATGTCTCTCTTGTATGGAAGTGGGCGCGTGAAGCGTGTAGTAGAAATTACTGTTTTTTTAATTTGATAGAACACTTTTCTTAACCCGCACGATTGAAATGATTCATCCTGGCAGAGAATTAAATCCTTCACCAATTAATTGATTCAGAGGACCTTGTTGTGCTTATATAGCCCATACTAAAAACAAGAACTTTAGGTAACAATAAAACAAGTTTAAAGAGCTTAAATTTAGTACACACTTATTTTTGTCATTTTTAAATAATTTTAACCTATTTAAAAAAATATTTTATAATAAACTAATGTGTACTGAAATTTTTATAAACGTCCAAAAATTAATATTTTTAATATAAAGTCATTTGATTTGATCATTTTGTTAGCTAACATAAATAGGTTAACGTTTTCGTTTACAGAAAAGTTTGAAATGGTAAACAAAATCAGCTTAATAAATCAAGAAGTTTATTAGAAAAGTGTACCTGTGTATAGAAAAATGTGATATGTAGAGCCATAAAACTGTAAACACTTTATTTCAATTACACTAAAACATACAGTGCCATACAGTTTTTTCTATCTGCTTGTCTTTCCTATTTCTTTTCAAATTTCTTTCTGTTTCCTCTTTGTACATTCCAAAGCTGCTTTGTCAATCTAAGACCCTTTTATTGTCAATTTGTTTTAGTAATTTTAAACCGTACTTCTAACATCCCCACATGATTTCTGTAACACTTGCAATTTACAAAACACTGTTGAATTTACTGTTAGAATCGAACACTGACATTGTCTATGTTTTTATCCTAACAAAGTTTCTGGTGAAGATAACTTTATTAAAGGTCTCTTTTGGGTTCGTCTGTGCAGGCATTTGTTTCACTAAATTCTGGTCGAATAAGTCCAGAAAAATATGTTTTTTTTAACATTATTGCATCAGTTACTGTATATTTATGAGAAGATTTCTCACCCGAAATTAATATTTTTTGGTATTTCCACCATGATGGTCCTCCTTTAGGGCAGAGTTCATAATGAGGGTGAAATTTTGAATAAACATTAAAAACTCAACCGACAAGATGTGAGGCAAATATATATATATATAGAACAAAATCAAGATTTTGAATTTATTAACTTCGATGCCTCCTTGAGAGTTGTTTACTTTTAATATTATTTTTAACAATAATATATTCGATATGAGTTGATAATACTTGATTCTTTTCTGAAGATTAAAAAAAAAAACTTTTTGTACAAATAAATCCAACCTCTCAGACAGACACATAGGACTGATTCAATATATAAAACAGAGGAGTGAGGTTAACTTTCTCTACAGTAAACCCCTTAATTAAACTCCACTGATAACAAATAAGGGCCATCGTACTTCCATCAGGACGGGCTTTGATTAAAGTTTAATTAAATTTGTCAGTTTGACAGCCGCAGTAATGGAGTTGGACAAATCTAGAGTGTAGGCGTGGTCAAGAGGCCGAGAAAAGCAAAAATGTCTGATGTTATAGTAATCGTCAAATTTATATTTTAATTTTCGTATGTTAAGCAATTAATAACTTTACCAGGTTATTGTCTGGTCGTTTACTGTAGGTAGAGGAAACCTTTTACAAAAAAATAGTAAATATTTTGCAAGCAATTTAGTTTTAAGATAGTAATTTTATATGAAAACAAAATCCAAAACAAAAAACGTAACATTTTTGAAAATAGCTTTTACTGAAGTTGAAATGGGATGATGGAATCATTTCATAAATTTACATACAAATTATAGCTATGCTAAAAAAACTATAGCCTAGCTTTAGATTTTTCTTCCTTTTCAATTAAAGAAATATAATTAAGTATATGTCTTTATGTCAAACTATGAATTAATTAAATAGAAATTTAAAAATGGTGTTGTTCACAATTAGGAGAAAATAAAATCTTAAAGTCAATTTCTCACGGTGCAGTAAGTTTTATATATCTAAACAACTAAACATTTACATTTAACATATTTTTATTTTAACACCTTTGTTTGCGAGATAGAAGCCTCAAAAAGTGCTAGAAATATGGCTCATCCGAACTCTTCAACCTATTCAAAATGTTGGATATACACCTTGCATATTTTACATCACTAAGCTAAATGCTCAATTTCAGGATGTTTTTCTCAAATAGATTACAATTTGCTTTCATTTAAATGTTATGCAGAAAAACTAGACACTATACATTCAGTAACGGTGCCTAGAAATTAAATAAAATGATTTACACATCTAGTCTGCCAAGGGAATACACACAAAATTTAACTAAGAAATAAACACCTATAAAGCACTATATGCAACAAAGTAAAATTATACTAGGGGGCAAGAGAAAAAGAATCAGTTAACGGGCTTTCAAAATGATAATTAATATGATCTCAGATGTAAACATAAAACGACATTTTCACATAATAGAGAACATAAATAAAACATATTTACAAACTATTTTACTTCAACAATGGTGACAAATAGTTCCAGTATACCTGAATTACAACATCAAACAAGGTAGTTGATGACAATACGTTTTTATGTTTAAAATCAAAGCAATGTATTCCTCATTAAATAATCACTAACTTCTTTAAACAACACATTTTTAGTACAAGTACGTTTTTTGCTGCTAATTCTTAAAAAAATCAGTAAAAACATAGGGTGAAATGCATCCGAGTTTAACATGGCATTAATAAAAAAAACTCCCCCTTTTCAAAAGTTCAGAGTTATTTAGTACATAAAAACTGAAAAAATCTATGAAAATGATCGTATGTTCCTATGTTCTGGTTTCCCATTTCGCATTATTATTTCATACAAATTTTATTATTTCTTTCGATTGGGCGAAGTACAGTTTTATTGTATTTTAAAATAATTAACAGCTAGGCCTAGCTCATTTCAAACATGCTATTGCAGTCAAAACCCAATCATTTCTTGAGTATTTTTTCTTTCTCAGCATTTCGTGAAAAAGAGGTATAACATGTTGTAAATCAAGAACGTAAAACCAATATCAAGAAGCAATAACTTCAAAGTCTGTTGAAATTTTCAGACAAAGAATGTCGCGTAGTTTCAGGAATTTATTAAATATTTGTGTGACTTGTGAATACTTGATCACATCACTACTCTGGTTATGATGTTGCAGGATCATTGATCTTTAAACTATTTTACCACCACAGTACATCTAATATGATCAGTAATACTTCTTTAGTTTGAATCAAATCACAAAGGTGAGATCTATTGCTCACAGGTTCTTTTTATTATAAACATTTTTGAAAAAGTATAAAAATTTTTAACCTTCGGAAAATGGGTTGGGGAATTTGTTTTGCTTTAGTGGGTAAAAAATGGGCTTTTTTTAAATAAACATTTAATTTGAAAGTTGTAGCTTAAAAAAATATTGTTTTTAAAGACCTCATGCGACCTTTAAGGGTTTTAGATTCTGTGTTATGGAAAAAATAGGAAAAAGAATGCATAAAATTCACAATCATGCTAGAAACTTAAAGTTTGGTACAAAACATCTTTTTAGCATAAGGATGAAGTAAATAAAAAATACTTAGAAATTAGGATAAGGAGGGGTTTGAAACGATAATAGTGGGTTTTAAATAGACAAATTGGATTATAGAACAATCGTACATGCAATTTTAAAAAAAGTCGGAAATTTCTTTCTATTTGCGTCTAGCGGAGTAACTTTGGCCACCGTTAGGTAAAAACATGTTTATTTTCATAAATATCAGAAGGAGAAAAATATTCACATTTATATAAACATATTGTACAACATACTTGTAGCAAACATATTATGTGGGAAATTTCATTTTAAAACATCCATATGTTGGTATCACTGGCTGTTGTTATTTGTTGTTTATGTTTGTTGATAATCTCGGCTGCAAAATTTTCACCTTTCCAACTGAATGAAACACCTTTATAAATAAAGTAAGTACTTAAATAGTATCAAAAAATAGTTCTTAACCCTTCGATAAAATTTTAAAATGATATATTTTAGTGTTATTTTTTATTTTATAACAATATTGTAACATAACCTAGTTGAGCCTAGTTGGGGTAACTTTGGAAAGTCCTATGGGTATCATCTTTATTTTGGTAAGATCACCTCTTTCGTGACCTTGGGGATGTAGTTATGTTGGCTAAAAAGCCAAAAGACTGTGCAACATTTTCTACTAGACATTAAAAGTAAAATTTGTTGCTTACATCAATACCTTTAATGTAAGACCATAAACTTACTACTAAGTGCTACAAAAATCACGCAATTTAAAAAAATATAACTTTATACCTACACCGCGCTATCCTATACTATAGCTGCAGTAATAATAATAGTTTTATAAAAATTTAAATTAAAATACCTATATCTATACAAATACATATATAAAATCCAAATACCACTGACTGACTCACTCATCACAAAATCTCAAAAACCAAAGAATGGATTGGAATGAAATTTGGTATGTACCTTCCGGTGCTCGCTAAGAACGGTTTTCAAAAATATTAAATTTTTAGGGGGAGGGGGAGTCAAAGTTACTAAAATCCCCATAATACAGTAAATATATACTATATTCTATTTATTGATATAATATGTTTTTGGTTAATATATATTTAACTTTGATTTGTCTATCCATGGAAAGTCGAATCGGGCCAGTTAGTATATACATATAGGGTGTCCCTAAAAACCGTAGCGGGCTATACAATATTGGATTGCATTCATTTAAATAAATAAAAATGTTCAGTAAAACTTTTTAATTCGGCTCAGTTTAGTCGTAATCCGCCATTTTGTTTTTGTACTAAAACTCACTGTAACTCCAGCAGTAGATGAGAGTTCAAATTTTGAATAAGCATTTTGCGTGTTAAGATTTACAAGTGTGCCAAACACAAACAATTATTTTTATAATTTTCAAAATGTCGGCCATTACACATTTTTAAGGTGGAATATCTTGAAAACCGTTAACTTTACAAAAAATTTACCAGAAACTAAATATTTTTTTTTTTTTTTTAAAGACAGACAAAATGCTTTTTTTGTTGTTTCTGTAGGTAAAAGGATAACCGAGTTATAAGAAGAAAAAAAACTAAAAACGTAATTTCTTGGTTATTGCCTTTAACAACCAAAATTAGCATAAAACCATCGTTCTTTTAATGGTTTCAATTTTAATAAATAGTTTTTCTGAAATGCATTAAAAATTCAAATGTGGCTCTTAACCATTTTAAAATGGTGACTGATGATACGCTTCAATAATGCTAAAAAACGTATCAAATGCTAAAATTTTATCAAAAAAGCAACAAAGGTAACTGTACCAACTGCAGTTTTGTATTTTCAGTAGCAATTTTCCATTTATTTGAATCGGTTGGCAAATATAGTAGCGAATTTTTTTTAGAATTTATGATTTTTAGGTATTAATCATAATAAAAATCTATTGATTTGTATATTAACACATTATTCAAACAATAGAACAGGGCTAGAAACCTTTGACAGTAAATTAAATGTTCGCTATGACTTCCATTATCGACACCGCACTGCTCTAGTCGTCGGCCCATAGACTGCCTTACTCGCTCTAATACTGCAAATGTGTTTTGTGTATGTTTGCAATATATATATAACTTATTAGTAATTTACTTACTTCAAAAACATCATTATTGTTCACCTCTATGGGCCTCAAAGAGTTCCTTGAAAAACATATGATCCTGAATATGTCTGGGTGGCAGTCTGAGTGATTGGAAGGATCAGTCCTACTTAATGGAAAAATGAGCATTTGATCAGTTGAGTTTTACTGTTTCGGATCTTATATACTCAAAGATTTTGCAGAAAACTATACTCGACCCAATTACCTTGTAGCTGTTAATTTGTAGAACTAAATAGAGAATGGAAATGTTTTGTTCTTGGGTATTTTGTTCTCTAATTTAAACTAGAGAGGTTTTGTAAGTGAAAGGCAATATTTCAAAGCAATAAATAACTTTAAAGTCTGTTGAAACTACTGAAGGAATATTTCAGACGAGGAATGCAGGTTCAGGAATTTAATAAATACTTGTGCGACGTAAGAATATTTAATCACTTAGTTATTCTGGGTCTGGTGTTATTAGAATATATAGTTTTTTGCTAGTGTGACTATTCCATCTTTGCAACAGGGGCGAGTAAAACGTGATCATGTAAAATAGTTGTTACAGTATCAAGAAAAATTTTAAATGTTGTAGATATCCGTAACTAAATAAGAAAACAAATAATGCTTTCAGATTCACTCTTAACTGTCTGTCTATCTGTAATGTTTTTCCAGTACGGAAAAGATCTCTGAAGAAGTACACTTACATTTAAAACGTGCTCACAGGTAGCCTATAATTGGTGAATCACAACCAAATTCACCGAATTTTGGTTTTAAAATTTTGGAATTCAAAGTTTAATTAAATGTTTACTACTAACAAAAATGTATATTTGGTATAGTCATGTGGAGTATCGTTTGAAATTACTTAATTACAAATATCAATACTTTATAGAATTTTGATAATTATACATTTTTAATATATAACTGAAAATGCTTCTTAAAATTCCATACCCACCTCTATTTCTAAAATTGTTACTGCTGCTAAAATCTTGTTTATTAATTAAGTGGTGTTAGAGCAATCTATATATATTCATTGTAGAATAGTTACCGTATCACTGAATTTAATATACGGTTCAGGGTGAACTACGGTGACGAATGTTTGTGTTTGTTGTTATGCGTTGTGATATCTTTTAATGTTCAGACGACTTCGACAAAGATACCTGATGATGGATGATTGAGACATTCGAAACCACGGTAGTATAAATACCAGCAAGTGTATCATTAGACGGAGAAATATAAGGTATTTATACCTACTAATACTGCATTATGGAATCTATATGCCTTAAAAGAAGACTGTAGTGTTAATAATAATTTGAAAATGGTAGTTTAATTGTAGGTCAAGTATGATGTAATAGTTGATTATGCATTGGAAGATTGCGTTACTTAAGATTCAGGTCAGTTAGATAGGCGGAAGTCTAGTATATAAACTTGATCATGTCCAAGAAGGGGCCAGAGTAGGGTGATCGGCCAGTGTGGGAGGAGACAGGTCAGAGTCTTAGGAAGACTTTGGGCGAAGTCTACAGGCTAGTGCCGACAGAGAGACTGAAGGTCACGAACAAATCTCTGCACATCGACAGGGATCGAACACTGGACAACGGCGCATTCTTCGGGACACGGAGACATTCGGAAGACTTTAGGCGAAGTCTTCAGGCTAGTGCCGACAGAGAGACTAAAGGTCTCGAACGGATCTCTGTATATCAACAGGGATGAACACTGGACAACGGTGCATTCTTCGGGACACGGAGACATTCGGGAGACTTTGGGCGAAGTCTACAGGGGTTGCTGGGTGCATATAAATAAGGTGAGCACGTAGATCACAGTAGTATTTTATATGGTCACATTGGGGTCTTTTAACAAGGATATAGGCCTGGCATTATGAGTGATAATAGAGAGCTAATATCCGAGTGGTCTGTCTTTTGAGTAAACAATCAATAAGAGTGTGTCAGTAGAAATAAGACTTAGAGATAGAATTGATATCGTAGGATAAGTATATTTTTTGCAATAAAACGATTCTATCACCGAAGCACCTAGTTTATACAAACCAACCAAACTTAAGTTTGAACCTAACAAAAGGGCCTAGTTCCCAACCCTAACAGTAGTAGATTTATTGCTGTGAAAAAAAGCAATCTCTTTCCATACTAAAGCTGTAGGGTTATAAATTGTTTGGGAACCTTCTCCGCTCTACGTATAGTTTTTCTAGCTTAAAATTGTGTTGTTAAGACTTTTATTTTAATCATCTGTTGTATCTGTTATATTGCGGGGAAGAAACCCTAAGATGTTTGCCATTTTTATTTACGTTTTATAATAAAAATTTTCCAAAACAATTTCTTATTGAGCGTCTTTGACTTCATAATAATAAACCTTTAAAATCGTTTTTTATCTGTAGTTGTTTTTGCTCTAATTTGTTTAGGCCTATATTGATATTTTTATTCAAGAAACCAGTTTAAATCTTATGTTATATGTTTTATCTTTGCTTAACATACGATGGAGACAATGGAATTCAGTTGTTTTACGTCGACTAAACTTATCGTGAAGGATCCAGTGAAATTATCGCTTTATACTTGGAAACCAACAAACGTTTTCTTTTTGTAATGTAGTTTAAAAAGAAGACTCAATATATTTAAGCTGTTATCCAATCTATATAAATATTAAAACTAAATAATAAACTATAAAAAACACCATTTTAATAGAAACAAACTTTTAAAGTATCTAAGTCATACTATTCGATAGAGCCATTTAAGAATAGCATTCTCAGTTTCTCGCATGGCCGCAGTTCTAATGTAGATCAAACTTCAGTCTAACTCACACAGAAAACTCTTCACAACAGTTAAACACCACAAGGCCAGATTTAACAAATTAATCTACCTTCGCTATATTCTGTCATTTTTTGTTGAATTTGTAAATCATCTATCTGTAGTCAATACTCCATCAATCATTTGGGACGGTTTAAATCCTTTGTCGCAGTAAACGAAAAATAATGGCGCTTATTTCGTCACTCAAATACAAACTTCTGCATGTTGTAGTGAAGGTAAAATGAAAACTGAAATAGAACTACGTGTATATCTAATGTAGGCACTACGTATCTTTCAATTAGTTTGTTACTGCCTCGTAGATTCTTTATTTAAACGAATTGTACTTTGGAAGGTGGTTTTAGTACTGTGTAAAGACTTTGATTTTGAAACAATTAGCCTGTTAGATTTCCATATATGCAAAGTGGGAAATTATTTCTCTTCTTCGCCCTAGGGTGTACAGTGTGATTTAATAATTGTACCTGTACAGGTAGTAACTGTGTGGTGGTAAGTGGATAAGTGGGGGTGGGTTGGCAATACCATTGCCTACTAACTGCCCATTTATCGTTCCCCTATTCTGAGAACAATCTATGGCTGGGCTACAGCAAGTGCAAGGAGACGACTTTTAAAGGATGGCTAGTAGCGTGATCGTTGAAATATGTATTGAAAAGTTATCGTTGTCTCTACTAAGATATTTCGTACACAATTCATTGTGTAATATGAAGCTGAGAAAAGTTTAAGCAAAGGTATTTGTTGAACTGGTGAAACATAAAGGTTTTATTTTCAATCTATGGCAGAGCAAAGTGTTCCCCATTTTAACATTTCTTTTAAGCTGATCATTCAACTAATCTTACTGCCAGGAAAAAATAAGGCGTCGGGTAGTATGTCAATAAATATAATTTTTTTTGACGCTCATACTCAATGAAATCACAACGAAGTTATTTTTTTAAATTTGATTCAAATTGAGGTGATGAACGTACCCTGAAGCATAACTCGAAAATAAAAATAATTCAATTTAGGATATGTTGATCTACATAAACTTCACTAAGAATGCTTGAAGTAAATTTATACCAGGTGAATGTTATCTTATGTTTTTCAAGAATGCAATAATTAATTTGAGTTTATAATCTGCAAATAAAAGACCATGTAAACTGTTACTTTTCGAGTTCCTCGCTATCAAGAACATTTCTGCACATTCTTTGCTTGTACAACGTTGTTTTTCTAATAAAATGTCGGTGTTTTAATAATATTAGTGTCTTTGACTAACGTTTGTTTCTTGATACGGTCACAGGATACACGACGATGCCCACGTTTGAACGTTAATGATTGACTCAATTTTGGCACGTTACAAAATACTCAACTTTTTCTATACAAGTTTACTTTTAGTTCAAATAGACCATCACACTGATTTAAATAATAAAAAAAACCCGAACCACAAAACAAGGAACAAAAACAATAACTAAACAACTAAAATTGTAAGTTATGTTTACTACGTTACTCTTATGTACATTTCGATGACATGGTCATCATCCTCAGAGGGTTTTAACACTACTACAGTATACATACAATATTACAGAGCTTGTATATACACGCCCTCCCCCCCCCACTCCTCCCCATACCGGTTAATCCCAGACCGACCTGGGATTTTTTAACTTTCAGTTATTTGTATTTTTTATACCATAGACCTATATTATTTATATTTTTTTTGATCTGTATTTGTTAATATTGGATTTTAAAGGTTATGTTATTTTATTTTATTAAGTATTTACTTTCTCTTGTTTGTTATTTATTTCATTAGGCCTATTAGTTTTTTATTTTAATTTTATTATTATTATTTTTATTTCTGTTTGACTGTTTTATAGTTTTAGTAGACCAGTTTGTTATTTTTTTTTGTATTTAATAGTTTTATAATTTATTGTTAAATTGTTTTTTATTGTTAATAATAGATACTTGTAATAGATTTAATGTGGCTAATCCCATTCCCCCCCCACCATGTCGGTCTGGGATTAACCGGTATGGGGAGGAGTGGGGGGAGGGTGTGTATATAAAGCTCTGTAATATTGTATGTATACTGTAGTAGTGTTAAAACCCTCTGAGGATGATGACCATGTCATCGAAATGTACATAAGGGTAACGTAGTAAACATAACTTACAATTTTAGTTGTTTAGTTATTGTTTTTGTTCCTTGTTTTGTGGTTCGGGTTTTTATTTAAATCAGTGTGATTTTGTCGCTACAGTGCTCTTTTATTTGTTTAACAAATAGACCATGTTTTCGTATTGTTGAATTAACAGCTGTTTCTTGCAAATACAACATTTGTTTGATGATATGCAATGCATTTAAATTGTACTATAGTTTTATGGATATACTATATCACAAAGAGAATAAGTTTTTAGATATAAACGCCCAACAGAAACTAAAAGTGAAAGCAATTTCAATATTAGATCAGGTTTCAATATGTGGTATATCATGTTGTGATATTTTGTGGAGTACATACTTCATGCATTACACGACAATATATTTCCCTATATTACTGCCTTTGTCAGTTCAATCTATTGTAAATCTAGTTGGGTGTATGATGTCAAATCACTAAAGGCTTTAATTGCTTCATTATGTTATACAGTTAGATTTATAAAGTCATGTTTGTGTGTAAGGACCAAATTTATAATCTACTTCTGAAACGTTTCAACAGCGATTGTATAGGATGTTTCAGAACTCTATATCAATAATTTTAGGTAGTGTTCTTGTGCCAAATACAATTCAAAATATCGCTGTTACAAAGTCTAAGGGCACCAGTTTTGTACACATCCTCCATTTTGTTTTTGTCACATGTGAATTTGTATCTCAAAAATAGATTGATTTATTAATTTGAAATTGTGAGTAGAGTTTTATAACATTGTAACCAAACAATCAAACTTATAATATTTTCCAATCACCTAATGCAATATGATGGGCGTTGTGTTATGGCTGTAATTTATTTAGATTTATTTATTCATATTATTTAGAATATGCCAAAATTATTAACTTTAGGAGAAATTTGCAAGAAATAAAATGTTGTACTTTTTAATTTAGTAACAAAATGTAGAATAATGGATAACCGAAATATAGACCAAACTAAAACAATTTCTTAGTACTTGTCTAAACAAACAACATTAGCATAAAACTGATAAAATCTAT
>JAGFPH010003746.1:29523-68394 GCA_018207615.1 Philaenus spumarius
GGAGTTTAATTAAGGGGTTTACTGTAGAGAAAGTTAACCTCACTCCGATGTTTTATATATTGAATCAGTCCTATATGTGTCTGTCTGAGAGGTTGGATTTATTTGTACAAAAGGTATTTTTTTTTAAATCTTCTGAAAAGAATCAAGTATTATCAACTCATATTGAATATATTATTGTTAAAAATAATATTAAAAGTAAACAACTCTCAAGGAGGCATCGAAGTCAATAAATTCAAAATCTTGATTTTGTTCTATGTATACATATATATATATATATATATATATTTGCCTCACATATTGTCGGTTGAGTTTTTAATATTTATTAAAAATTTCACCCTCAGCATGAACTCTGCCCCAAAGGAGAACCATCATGGTGGAAATACCAAAAATTATTAATTTTGGGTGAGAAATCTACTCATAAATATGCAGTACCTGATGCAATAATGTTAGGAAAAAACATATTTTTCTGGACTTATTCGACCAGAATTTAGTAAAACAAATGCCTGCTGCACAGACGAACCCAAAGGAGACCTTTAATAAAGTTATCTTCACCAGAAACTTTGTTGGGATAAAAACATAGACAATTTCAGTGTTCGATTCTAACAGTAAATTCAACATTGTTTTGTAAATTGCAAGTGTTACAGAAATTATGTGGGGATGTTAGAAGTACCGTTTAAAATGACTAAAACAAATTGACAATAAAAGGGTCTTAGATTGACAAAGCAGCTTTGGAATCTACAAAGAGGAAACAGGAAAGAAATTTGGAAAGAAATAGAAATGGCAAGCAGATAGAAAAAACTGTATGGTACTGTATGTTTTAGTGTAATTGAAATAAAGTGTTTACAGTTTTATGGCTCTACCGAACAATCACATTTTCCTATACACAGGTATGCTTTTCTAATAAACCTCTTGATCTATTAAGCGGATTTTGTTTACCATTAGAAACTTTTCTGTAAACGAAAACGTTAACCTATTTATGTTAGCTAACAAAATGATCAAATCAATTGACGTTTTATTAAACATACTAATTTTTGGACATTTATAAAAAATTTCAGTACACAGTAGTTCATTATAAAATATTTTTTTTAAATAGGTTAAAATTATTTAAAAATGTCAAAAATAAGTGTGTACTAAATTTAAGCTCTTTAAACTTGTTTTATCGGTACCTAAAGTTCTTGTTTTTAGTATAGGCTATATAAGCACAAGATCCTCTGAATCAATTAATTGATGAAGGATTTAAGGGTCTGCTCCAGTAAAAATAAAATGGATTTTTATCCCATAAAATCAATGTTAAATTTCAAACCATTTATTTCGTTTACTTTTTTCATAAAATTGTTTGCAAGGTCTCATTTTAAGCACAGTCACAATACGCATCCGTCTTGCAATTTACATTTTTTTTTAAATTTGTTACGTAATTGACATTTTGTAAGTTTAAAGTTTGAATTTTTTTCCTAACACAATAAAAAAATAATAATGAAAAATAATTTGCAGGAGGGATCCGAAATTTTATAAAGAATATTCAGTTTTTTTTTCAACACTCAATTACAAAAGATAGACTTATAAAATGGTTTGAAATGAGGCAATGTCAGCGCAAGAAATTGCACTGTTTAGATAGGGATATAGTGAGAGGCGCTAGCGTTTCTGTTGATTTCTCGTTTACTGGAGCAGACCCTTAATTCTCTGCCAGGACGAATCATTTCAATCGTGCGGGTTAAAAAAAGTGTTCTATCAAATTAAAAAACAGTAATTTCTACTACACGCTTCACGCGCCCACTTCCATACTAGAGAGACATTAACACAACTAGTTTTTAATAAATTTACTTAAACGAAATTGTCAAGGCATAGACATTGTTGACTACATAAGGCTTTTGTGAAGATTAAATTGTTAAACAAGAAATAGGTTGAATAATATATCAATCATATTACCGTATAAAGTGTACAAATCTATTTTAAGTATTTTCATAATTTAGATATTAAGTTTTAATGAAAATATATTAACGTAGGCTCATTAGAATTCATCAATAAATATACCATTAGATATGCGTTGTGTATAGTGAGTTGCATGTTGTTGTGTTGTCTGTAATGTGAAGTGTTAATTTATTATATCAGATGATAAAACATAGTTTTTGAAACGTGTCATATATAAAAAACGCAGACAAAGTCAAACGACGGAAACAAAATAGGTAAAATTATGATTATCAATAGTGCCTTGGATACTCATACAATGATTTTAAAATGATCAATTTAGTCATCGCCGTAAAAACTATTTTGATTACTTACATTTAAGGGGTAAACTATACGCCCTTATTTCCCATGAGAAGAGAGATCTGATATTTTGCAAAACTGATTTTTAGGTAAATAAATAAACAAATTAGAGCCATCACATTTTCATTATATGCGTTTAAGGGATACAAATTTAATAACAACCAATAAAACAATATCCAGTCAATATTTTACTTCAATAGAAGAAACGTTCCATGTATTACATTTATTTTGTAGGTGTTACATAGATTTGGTAAGCCCGTCGCATTTCGGAAACTGCCGTTTAAGAGGTTAAAATGGTGAAAATAAACATATACCCTTTTTAAAAGTTAAAGAATCGTAACAAGGCCTTTTTGAAGGTGCTTCTTCGCAGCCCAAAATAGTAGGCGGAAGGTTAAGTGGCTTTTTTGCTTCAAAATAACGTTCAACACGTTCACTGCTACGCAAAATTCGTATTTCCTATGTTAGGAGGAATTTCGTATTTTTATTTTTTATATTTACTGTATAGCCTAAACGAGTAGAAATTACTTAATTTTTAACCTTTCTACGTAATAATAACCAATATTTTAAAGCCGAAGCACATGTGCGTCTATAGCGCTTAGGCTCAAAATTGGCGTGCGAAGTACGCAATGCACTGTGCGTCGACCACTTCTCATAGTGTTCAGTGTCAAGCTCACGTGTGCGTCCTTAGCAGTGAACGTGTTAATGTTTAAAAAATATGATTATAGGAATTGTTTTAAATAATTGTTTATTTTTAATACATGCGAAGACAGACCAGTACTACACCTGTTTTAAATTAAAAGATAAATATTGTTTATATATATACATATATTTCTGGCTACATATAGCTATACAATTAATGGTTGTTATGATAGTGTTTTTCTAAACAAAGAACGTGATAGATAAAATGGTAGTGCCGGATAAAGAAGATATTCACAGATAAGCTAACAAAATTATCCGCGTTTGTTCAATATTCTATTTGTATGTTATAAACAATTGTATCATGTAGGAATTCAACTAAATATAAACATAGGTTTGAGTACTGTTTACGCAACAATGGTTAAATTACCTAAATTAAAAGTAAAAAAAAGTTAAAAAAGTTAGATTTGAAACCATTACAATTATCTCTCCATGCTTATCTCACATGTAAGTTCGATATGTAGTTCAGTGAACTAACTAGTAAGTCCAGTGTTTACATCCCTGTCTTCTTGTGTTCTTTTCACTTATAATTAAGTTACAAGCAATCTTAAACAAGTGTCATTTAGTAAGGAACTGATATATCGTTGTAAGAAATATTAAGCTTAAAGCAATGAGAAGACGCTATCGTGTAAGAAAGCGCAATGAAAGAAAACAAACTTTGTGACAAAAATACGTCTCTTTAGAAAACTTGTTTAAGAAGAAATAAGGCAGATTTGGCGTAGAATCAAATAATAAATACTGGTGTATAAATCTTAAGAAATAAGAGTTGACATACAATTTTTTATTTAAAATTTGTCGCAGGAATTTTCCGAAAGAGGTTTTTTTTGGAACACACAATATTTATAGACTGATTGTGGCAATATTAAACTAATACAATTTAATTACATTGTTTAAATATTTAAAAGCAATATAATTCAGAATTATAAGTTAAGGTCTTTTCACATCGCGGTCACACTAATAACGTGACGTCTGTCAGGTGTTGGGACTGCGTTTCAGCTATGTCAAGTCAGTTCAGTTGCTGCCTACGGTTGAACAGGTAAAAACATGGCTAGTGGTTTGTGGTGCGATAGCGCGTTTACTAAAAATGTGCCTTGGTTGGATGACATCGATAGTAGTTCGAGTAGTGATGAGGAACTCGTGCTGTTGTACTCGGTTATAAACCGAACAAAAGTTTTGTTTATCTTAAAACAGTACAGAAAATAACTACTTACTATTTTGTCGCAGTTCCTCTGCTATTTTGCCCCATGCAATGTCCTTTAAATGGCTGTCTCTGAATGCCTCCAAATCTACATTCCACAGCACTGGATGGGTTGTAACAACTTCGATTAACTGCTCCATAATAAATAACGAAAACACTAGCAATACAGCAGCTTGTAACGAGTTAACGAAACTGAGAGACAGAGTGTGGTCATGTGCATGTTGGGATAGTGGGCCTGTACGCATGCGCGAGGCCACAGACGTCGACAGATGTTTGAAAAGATCGCTCTCGGAGCGATCCCGCCGATTCGTCTGTAGCGTCTGTAGGGCTCTGCGAGGTCGGTGTGAATTGCATAGTGTGACATAGTGTGACCGCGGTGTGAAAAGGTCTTTAGATGACATTTTTAAAGTCAGCCAATGTTATGAAAATAATTTAAATTGCTTGTGTACGGTGTGTTCCACTAATAGGTTGTTATTTTTGAATTGTTATTCATAAATTGTTAATCACTACACAAACCTGTCACATTAGGGATATATTAGGTATGTAAACAAAATACTCTCGAGTTTCATTTTTTCTCAAAACAATTTTAATTCGACAACCTTTAAAATTTGTTGATTTTCAGATTACATGAAAATGTGTAAAACTTAAAAGTAAAGAAAAATAACAGTATCAATTATTAATGGTCCAAATTTTACCTTTATTGATTTCCATCTATAGCTATGAACAAGCTATGAATCAAAGAAACAAAAAAACGGCTTACGTGCTTTTAAAAATTGCTTAAAATTGTTGCTCTTTAATTAGCTTCATTAATTATTCACCATCTGTTGCTACAGGGTGATAATCACATTTTCTTTTAAAAACCCACATAAAAAAATGGAAAATCGTTAAGTCTGCGATCTTGGATGTCATCCGTAAAGTTGCTGCAATGGGCTATCCAACGTTTGGGGAAATCTCAATCTAAAATCTTTTTGGTCACATTAACATAATGATGAGGAGCCCCATCCTGCTGGAAAAACGTCAATCAGCTCCGACTGAGTATAATGGGGAACTTTGTGATTACTTAATATTGAAGTGTATCTGCCTCCAGTCATTGTCTCATAGGAATATCATACGATAATATGCCATAATTGGTGATAACTACCACTTTGATTTCAAACTATCTTAATATCGAGTAAGATACGTGGATTTTGTGTTTCCAATAATTACAATTACATCTGTTTATGTATCCTGTTCGGTAAAAAACATCATTGGCTTCGTCTGAGAATAAAATCCCATCTTACCACTCGGATCTTCGTCAAACTTTTCAATTGCTTATTTCGAACAAAATTATTCCACCAGTCTATTTGGGCCATCTTCCAGCAATCCGTAAACTAAATATTTTTTATATTTTTTTTTCTTTATATATTTTTGAACTGACGATTTTGAATTCCAGAAGAGTATGCAGTATGCAATCTTTTAAGTGGCCTGTTTCGAGTTTTCAGTAAAGTAGCAAATGCAAGATCTTCACTTTCTGTGTTCAAAAATCTCTGATATTTCTTTATAATTGTTTTAGTTTCTAATATTATAGTTTTATATTTATAAATTTAGTTTGATTAAAGAGGTTCCACTCTTGGATTGGTTCCTAGAGACACTTTATCGCTTCATATTCATTTTCAAAATCAATATACCTAGATCAACATTTAATTTTTTGTTCAGTTGAAAAATATATTATTTCTAGGTTATGTATCACACATTAAACTGATTGATCACGACCTACAAAACAACAGGTGAACGAAACTTAACAGATAACTCAAAATCTAACTACACAATTTGTATGCGATCTTTAGTAACTTGCTCCAGGTGAAATGGGCCAATAATAATTACGTTTATTTTTCAAAATGGTTCCAAATAGTGCAAGAAAACTTAAACCTTTTTAAAACCCCAGTTTTTGTCTTACTCTAAAATCGCTAAATCGTTAAAGATAAACCGAAATAACAAACGGAAGAAATGTTGACGGTAAACATTTCTGGAAAAAATTTAGGACGCAAAGAGTTTTCTAAAAAAATCCTTTATATTCTGAAAGAACACGTTAAACTGACTAGAAATACCAAAAAATATCCGAGCGATATAAATATTATGAAAAATACGAGATAAATAAAACTCTAAAGTATAGAGGTTAACTTAAATAATTTGTAATATGTTGACTAAATAAAAGAATAAAACAACTTAACTCAAAATAAAAAATTAAAAAATTAAGTTGACTAATACAAATTAATTAAAGAAATCAGGAAAATATACGTGAACTTGTAAAATAATTTTAACTAAGAAGTTTAGTTTTAAAACAACATTGAATGCTATCAAGAAATAGAAGAAAGCCTTGAATTGACTAACGTTTCCAAATTTAACATACCTAATAGTAAAATATTAAATTTTATTGTTCGCGAATAAATAAGTCGTGCTCTTGGTGGAATTTTGCTAAATTATATTCCAATAATTTCATACTTATGAAATTATGAAATCTAAACCACGAAAATATAAATAATTCAAAACATTTTGTGAACCCAATGAACTACACCCATATAAATAACATAAAGTATATCGCGTCGTCCGAGATAATATAGATAAATAAGACATTAAGAAACTACATTTTGTCGGTTAACTGTTATGTTGTGTACGACTAGTGCCTACGCACAGGCCTCGTGCCTATGTGGGCACTAAATCGATAGACGATAATTTATGAAATAAATAAATATTTCAAATCAATATATCTGTAAGCCATCGCAGAAGAATACCAGCCATCAATTTTACAATTATTATATTTAAGGTTTTTATAAATTAGGTTTAAAGGTCCACTGTAAATAATTAAGGGTATGTTTTAAATTTCATCCCGTATACTATCAAATACTTTGTCTTGACCAGACTGTACGTAAGCTGTATAACGGAAATAAATAAATTCTAAGTAATACTTGTTTTGGCTTCAGGCACTTATCTATTTAACTTATTGTTTGGCTATTCGCCAAATCTGTCTTATCTTTCTACAAAAATGCATTGTTTATTCTTCAGACGACATTCTCTTATTTCTCCCCTTGGTAACTTACTAACTGAACCGTTTAACAGTTAATTTAATACATTATACACAAAATAAGATTATGTTAGACTTAAAGTTTACTCTTAGTTATCAAAAAGAAAATATGATGTCAGATATCTCTTTTTCGGGGACTATATACTTCAAGATCTCAACCAACCAATGTAATGTGTTTTTTTTTTCAAAGGTAGAAAGGCATTTTGTTTTGAATAATTTTATTAACTAAGAACTTTCTTATTTCGAGTTAAATAAGCAAGGAAGCTCAGATTTTCAAGGAAATGTTAAATTTAGTTTTTTATAAGCAACATATACGTAAATAAAACCAGGCTTGCAACATTCATCATTTCTTAAGTTCCTAAACTGAATATACATTTTCTGTACCTTAAAAATGTCTATAATGACTTATCACCACAAACCTATATATCATATTAAATTTAATGACTTACCCCAAACCTATATATCATATTGAATTTTAGAAAACTGACCATAATAAACTAGTTTATTTATTAAATAACTGACAACATCGTTGAATATAAGCATTTGATAACAAAGGGTGATTGATTTGTTAAATGTTTAATGAATGGCTTCTGAGAGAGTTTATTATCTATTAAAATAGCAAAAATTTTAATACATGATTGTATAATTTGACCACCCAAAAATTAAAATCCATCTCAGATGTATAACATTTGAACTGTATAAAGGATAGATTTACAACTAAATATTAAGAGGTAAATCGGTTATATGTATATAAGAAAGAGTAAGGGACAAAACATTTATCCCTGAGAAACACCACACCTTACTCTCTCCCTGCAAGATTGATAGATTAAATTATTATTATTATAACTAATTGTGCTTTGATATCGGTCATGTAAATATGATTTAGTCAAAATCAATATTTCATCAAAGTTATAATATTTAGGTTTCAACAAAAGAACATCATGATGCATGTACATTTCAATGACATGGTCATCATCCTCAGAGGGTTAAAACATAAGGGTAACGTATTAAACATAACTTACAATTTAGTTGTTTAGTTATTGTTTTTGTTCCTTGTTTTGTGGTTCGGGTTTTTATTTAAATCAGTGTGATTTTGTCGCCACAGTGCTCTTTTATTTTTTTAATAAAAGAGTTGTAGATACTGACAAACCAGCTAAGGAATGTTCAAAGTGGAACAGGAGAGAGAAAAAAAATATGAAAAGAAAAGAGGAAGACAAGGAGGAAGAAAAACAGTTCAGTCTGTTGTTATAATGTTCAGTGTAATTGACATTATAACTTTCACTTTCAGCTCTATGGAATTTCACATTTTTCTGATACACAGGAACACTTTTCTAATAAACATCTTGAGCTATCAAGCTGCATTTGTTTATTGTTGTAAAGAAGTCTTCAATGTTAACCTATAAGTATAGGCAAAAAAAATGTAGTTTATTATCTGTCAGAAAAAAATGTATTTTTATATTGAAAACGCCCAATTTTAGGACTTTTCCTAAACTAAGCCAATGTGATGAATTTTAGAATATTTCTTACCAATAGGTTACCTTTGTTCAAAAAGATCTAAAATAAACGTGGACTAAATTTAAGCTACTTATCTCAAACTTTTATTTATGTTTTTAATGGTAACTAACAATTTTTGTTTATAATATAGGCAATATCCCCTTAAACATATATATAATACAGATCACAAACGCACACAAAAATTTACAATTATTACATTTAGATATTTTGTAGACACTATGCCATCCAACTGAGATCAAATTAATTTCAAAATTAACAGACACCACCATAGCCCCTGCGAATTTGTTGTGTTGCCAATTTAAAAGTAAGGAAATTAAAATCGTCCACTTAATGTGAACTAGTCGATCATCGTTGCAAGCAGAACTACTGTAGTTTTTGTAGACTCAAACGCGTTGTATTTGACTTATTACAGTTATAGGTTGCAGTGGTGCTAGTAATTAATTACCTTTTTTTCTTTGAATAAACCACGTTTCATTAAAGAAATTTTGGTTGCTTGGTGAGCTCGTACAGTTTAGTATTACACGCAATTAATAGAAAATTCTTCGGCATGGCAGGCTTTTAAAACTGCTGACAGTTCTACCAACTATTGGGAGAAGAATTAAGATAATCAGTGAAAGATAAATTCACAACTTAATTCAAGTTAGAGTTGATGAAATCATTTAATTAAATCTTCGCCTCATTGAGTGCTGGCGTTTATACAATCTGCTTTCAGAACGCTCGGAGTAAGTGTTATTGTTTTATGGGATTCCCAGCTTCGTTTAAGGAGTCTGACATAATTATAGAAATGACTTAGCACGTTCACTGCTAAGCAAATTTCGTATTTCCTATGCTAGGAGCTGACCTTTTATTTTTATATTTATAGTCTAAATGAATAAATTACTTTATTTTTTAACCTTTCTACGTAACAATCACTAATATTTTAAAGTGGACGCACATGTGCGTCCACAGCACATAGGCTTAAAATTGGTGTGCGAAGCACTCAATGCTCGGCGTCTTGAAAATTCTCCCAATACGGGCGTGCAATGCACTGTGCGTCGGCCGCTTCGCATAGTGTTCAGTGTCAAGCTCACATGTGCGTCCTTAGCAGTGAACGTGTTAATGTTATCATATTGAAATAACTTGACTTTAGAAACAGATTTTTAAGAAACCAGTTGAATCTAGTATCGTCAGTGTTCTTGAGACAGTTATTCATATTTAACGACCGATAAAACCTATTTGCATAATTTACCAAATTCCCCAATTTACACAAAGTCAAAAATTTTAATGATATGACTTTTGTGATATACCTCATTAAAACCATTTATAAAACATGCATTTCTGTAGTAAAATAAAAATGTCTTAACGTAGTAGTCCACTACGTACAAAAATATTATTTAGTAAATTATTTTGTAAAATTTTATAAAGATATGTTACCTCAATATGAAAATAATAATGTGTTTCAAAGTTCAGTATTTAAGGCAAGATGAAAAGGTGGAACAATTTGTCGGGTTTTTAGCTCGTGGTTTTTTTTTAAATACTCAAAAATGTGAAGTTTTTGTCACGTTGCTGTCACTCTGGAATGCTCAAAAACTTTTCAAATCTCCGTAATAAAATTAGGAAGATTTTGGCACCACCAAAGCTTGTCTACGTCGCCTGTGAGTGCACGTATCGTGAACACAAACAGACACACATACAGACTGACAGACACAACATTTTTTATTGTTTAATCATCTATCATCATTGTTATTTTAAATTTTTTAGATATCAATTTTAAGTGTGACAATATAAAAATAACACAACTTACAAAATGAAGAAGCACTATGTCCATTTCAGAGGTATTACCAAATAAACTAGTTTAAAACAACTTACGAAATGAGGAAGCACAATGTACATTTCAGAAGTACTACGTTAAGAAGTGTCCCGGTCAAGTTGTTGGTACGCTTCTCTGTCTTACGTACAAATGTGTTCATCAATGTTTAGCTTAATATCAAGGAAATTCATGTTTTATAATGGATTTTTAATTGATGTATGATAAGGCATATTTGTCCATTACATATGTTTGAGATAAAGTGGTAGGAGGGGGAGAGGCTCAAGGTTTTTTTAAAATACTTTTTCTAAGTTTTTCCCTGACGGTGAATATTCATCCCTAGATGATCAGATTTTGCACATCTCATTCCTTCTATTAAATAATATAAATTTATAAAAATAACTCACAAAATACAATTTTTCAGCATAGCGAATGAATGCGTTAGCCGAGTTTTGTTTTCTTACCACTGGAATTCTAGTTTTCCCTCCATTGCTGGTGATGAACCATCATAATTTTTTTGACAGTTTAGTTTGTGAGTGAAGTGCTAGTCATTAAACATTTTAGTGTTTTTCCCCATTTCACGTTCCTTCTTTTCACATTCAAAACAATATTTCGATAAAATTTCAAAGTCTATCACTAATCCTGTTATCACCTCAACACATCAGCCTACACCATATTTTGATGTGAATCCCCTTTTGTGCCAGCTTCCATCATAACTTACTGTTATTTCCAATGGCTCATTACTGTTATTTTCATCTAAAAGTAAATAGGCCTTGCGTACTGTTATTACTGTTATTTGCATTTTTGGAAACAATATTTGACAATGATTTACAATGTAAATTGTATGAAGAATTTTTGAGGACTGGCATATTTAATATCATACTAAGTGTGTCTAAGCCTCTGTGTCCTTTACCCATTGAAGAGAAAGCTTAGACCATTCTGCGATTGACATCAAACGGAGCTCGTGATGAGTGATGCTTTGAAATGCGCCCTGAAGTTTCAAATGTTGTAGTATTTTCACAAGTTGAACATGTTGTTATTAGAGTTTGAGCATATCCATTCACTGCTTTAGTTTTTATAGCAACAGATTTCTTCAAACAAGATGGGCATGGAAACAAAGACAGAAATTGAACGAGATAATTCATATCAACCATCGCATATTGTGGTGCTTCAATATTAGCACAAATATCAGTTTTGTAACTATCATATAAAGCTAAACTATACAGTCAATCAACTATGAGGTTTTTGTGTATCAGACAATTCAGAAATACTCTCATCTGTAATGTTGCAGACATCACTATCTTCTAAACTAACCTCCCTTGTACTAGGGCAAGAATCATTTATGCCTACATATCTTTCCAACTTTTACACACATTTATTTTATTTCTGTTTGATATATTTCTTTTAGTTTTTTTAACTCTTCCCATAGTTATAAATATAATTTACCTTGCAAAAACAACCACTATTATAAACCACTATACACTAACACTGATCACCACAGAAAATAAAACCTAATAAATAATAATGTTAGAAAACAGCTGATAATCAGCTGGTACAAGGCATTCTTGTAAATTGTATTGTATTTATGTAAAACATATGTTATTTACATAAAGGATTTACTCAGTACAAAATGTAAAACTAATAATTTCCTAAATAATAGTTTATTCTAATGTATTTCAAATTATGCCTAGGCGTAAAAGAAAAAATAATAGCCAGAGTATAATATACAAACTACCTGGTATTGTAGTAAAAAGTAACAAAATATATATGTATTTTATATCAATAGACAAAGACAAGTGAGTAGTATGTAATAAACAAATTAAAAAAAGACAGATTTTTCCATTTTTGGTCATATTTATGTGTGCCTCCCCTTAAAGGTTTTTTTTTAAATACAGGTTTTCTCATAAGTAAAGTGCCAAACTTAGGGGAATATGGTTCTATGGGTCATAATAAGAAAAAAAAGTTCATATAAACACAGACACGAAAACTCTTCGTTTTCTAGATATCCGCCATTTTGTTTTTTGTACAAAATATTTTTTATCGAGAGAACGATTTGACTGATTGAGTTTAACTTGGCATGATATATCTCAAGAAAAATAAGCGATTACATCCAATCATGAGTTTCAAAATGGAGGCTGTTTGAAAATATCAAACCTAAGTTACTCATAAACCGTACATTTTAGCAACTGTCATGACACCTTTCTTGTAGCCCTGTTGATTCCCTTTCGGTTGGTGTAACTTTAAAACAATCGGATAAAGGACAATAGCTAAGGTAAAGATAATGACAACAACTGTACATACAATATTGCTGTGTGTCTTGTGTTGGTATAGGATGCCGGGTTGAATAAACCTATTACTACACATAACTTAACTATTAACTTAATAACTAATTACAAACAGAATAAGAGAAACATTGGCCCCATGTACAAACACGCACAAATATTAACAGATCACTTAACGAAAGGCTGCCTTTTCAGAAAAATAACACGATTGCTTCTCTAAAACAGGTAAAAACGAGTTGGAGTCAATGAACCTTCCTTTTTCTTTCAGGGTCCTACACTGGCCATTGTTTTAGTGACTTCGTGCCCTCCGGAGGTTTATCCTATAAACTTTTTTCCTCTTTTTAATTTGATGAATTTCTTTTTACTTTCTCACCCTATATGTAGTATATGGAGAAAGTATTGTTTTCGTAAAAATGTTCGAATTTGAATTTTCAGTTAAATTATCTGTTTTGGTGCTCCCAGAACCCCAAAAAATTGTTTAGTGCAATTATCTGTGTTGGTGCTCCCTGAACCCAAAAATATTTTTAGTGGAATTTTTTGTTTTGGTGCTCCCTGAACCCAAAAAAGTGTTTTTAGAGTGGTGTCTGTCTGTCAGTCTGTCTGTATGTATACACGACCAGAAAGGACACTATTGGTTCGATTTTCATGAAATTTGGTATGTACGCCTAATATCTCCAGGCGTTTTTTTTTCATTTTTTGGAATTTTTAATTTGTAAGGGTAATTTACCCCTAAAAACCCATAAAAAACGACAAAAATGCAAATTTCTCAAAAACGGCTCTAACGATTTTGATAAAATTTTCAGTATTTATAGTGCTTAAGATGCCAAACAAAATGACACCACCCGCTTTTATCAAAACTTCGGCGTTTTATAATTATGGGGAAATGTTTAAAAATAAATAAGTTTGTGTTGTCAATCTAGCATCGCGGCGGCGGCCGCACGGGGTAGCACCACGGTAGCGAGCACGGCCAGTAATTCAAAGGTCGCGCGATCGAATCCCGCCTGGGACAATAACTTTTTTATACGATTGACGTAGGTAGAATATTATTTTTTTGTTTTGTTCTAAAAAGTTGTACAAAATAAAATGATTAAAAACAATATTATTTTGACTACAGTAAGTTGGAAGAAAGTTTGTGTCAGTTAACTGATACCGTTTATTTCTATTAATGTTTAATTAAAGGTAGCTACAATATATTCGATTGATCTACGTGACCTAAAGGTGTGTTCCTTTTGTCTTAATTTAATATAATATTTAGTTATATTTTTGTCTCTCCAATGTACCGATTATTACGTTCATATTTTATACTTTATAACTGGTTTTAAGAATTCCAAAACAAATCTTGTTATTTATTTACAAAACTTGTAAATATACTTTCACAATAAAGTAAACATAATCAGAGTCTCTTGAATGTTTTACAAAAAACATAAACTTTGGCTATTATACTGCCAACCCCAATATTACAGACTGCAAAACATTTGTAATTTATTTGTTCTAAAGGCTTTTACCTTACATCGCGTTTTTTGTAGGCATTTGTGTATATGTTCGACAAACACACTTCTTTTTTATAATGTAAAATTTAATTGTTCATAGCTTCAACACTTAATGTCAATTTTGCCACCGTATCTATATAATAAAAATGAAATGCTGTTCGTTGATAAGCGCATCACTTGAGAAAGGCTGGACTAATTTGGCTATTTTTTGTTTTAAATGGTTCGTAATAGTCCGAATTAATTTTGTATGAAAAGAAAAATTATAAAAGTTTCCCGGAAGATTTTCATGCTTTTTTCCATGAACTCAAGACTATAACTCACGAAACAGCTGTTCTAATAAAATTCTTAGTAACACATGTTTGTTTACATTCAATGCCATAGCAACTTTAATCAGCATTTTTATCAGTTTATTATTCTTCAAAACCAACAACTTTTTTAGGTTAGATTAACCAACTTAAAGCAAACAAAAACAAAAATCAACTAAAAATGCTTACACTATTTTAATTCAATTGAATTTTTTTTTGCTACATATTATACAATAAACAACTGATTTGGATCAAAAACTTAACATAATTTTTTATGTTACGACTACAATGAACCAAAACACGTTTATTTGCAACCAATTGGGCTAATTTAGAATCATGTTTTTTGCAATTCTTCACAACTATCAGTTTTTTTTAGATTAGGTAAAAGCAAACAAAAGGTTTACTGTATTATCTAAAAAGGTTTACAAACTGAAAATAAAAATTTGTGTAGTATATTATTAAGTGGCATAAAAACCATTTTGCAATTCGATTACTTATGTTAATGTAATGACTACCCTTTAAATTTAATCATGCAATAACGAAGCAATGCTGGGTCCACTAGTTAGAAATATAAAAGAAAAAGAACACAAGGAATATAGTATATTAAAACAGAAAAACCTATATTTTGAGGTTAGGAAGTTACAAAAAAAAATGCGTACTATATTAATATTTTAGTACTTTATTCTTATTCTAGTTTGAAAATCTTTGTCAAAGTTTACAACATGTCCAAGATTCATCAAAGTTTGATGAACGAATTATTTCGCCAAAAAATCGTCAGATTTATTTGATGGAAAATCTTTGATCAGAGAAATTTGACCTTTATTTGATAGCGTAAGGTAGCAGTGTTTTGATTACTAGTCTATACGATGTACGCATTTTTTACACGTCTGACTTTCCAATAATCCCATTTAAATAAGTGTTATATTATTTTTGAATACAAACCTCACCCAGTATCTAGACTGCTTAGATATTGCAATTAGTGTGACAATTAAAATAAAAAAGGCTTGTTTGAGGAAAAATTCAAAGAGCAAACAAACTGTAACCGACAAAAACTCTCTACTGTGGTTACTAACTACTTTACAATGATTGTTAAATAATCTCCTTAGTCCATACTTAATAACCTGATATTTGACATTTTTAGGAAAATTTATATTTTGGAAGATTGTCAAATAGTCATTGGAATCTAATTGAAAATGTTTCGTGCAGTAAACTAGTAAAATTTAATAAAAGCAGTAAAATTAATTTGATATAATTGATCGATTCATAAAAACAATATCCCGATTAGACCATTAATTTTAACTGTACAACTGATCCAGGCTACAGAATGGCAAAAAACTGGAACAAATAATAAAACTTAATATCGTTTAAAAATAACTACAGTGTCTCAAGTAGCATCGATTTTGTTAATAAAATAATATGTGGACTTCTCTAACACTCAATTCATTTAACATAATAAATCTTTACACCAATGTGCCCGTACGAGAGGAAATTCTGAGAAGAAATTTATTGATTATAATAAGTTCATCCTTAACTTATAATAACTTAAGTCATTACTTAAAGTTGTATTAAACCAAAATTATTTCACGTTTGGTGATGATTTTTTTCCTACAAGATGAGGTTTTCGCCATGAGTTTGCCCTTGTCCGGACTTTTGGTTGACATATAGGCTACTTGAATTTATAATATCTGAACACAATCCACGCAAAATAAAAATGATATTCTATTCACGCAAAAATCATAGTTTTGTTTCTGCTAATGTGGAATCCCTGTAGAACAGCCGTTAAGTGCAGGGCTATAGAAGGGCTAGACCATTCCGCCACGGAAAGCTATATGTTTTATTTTTTATTTTTGTCATCAATAATTTTATTACTCTTAGTTTAAATTTGATTATACTTATTTTATATTTATTTCTATCTAATTATTCTGACAATTTTAAGTGCATTTTGCTAATAAAGATTTTTTTTATATTTTAACTTAAAGCTGCATAAGAAACTACTTGAGGCCCTTGGTAACTTTTTAAAATAAAGTAATCTCGCTTGCAACTCTTACATTAAATAAATCATATTTTTAATGTTTGTTTTAATTTGAAGCAGAGTACTTAAAATTTTTTGTTTTTAAATTTTGAGTTATCAATAATTACCGGGAATCGAAGTTTAAATCTTATTGTTATATATTATATATTTATATCTCATCATTCTGAAAATGTTTATTTTAATGTATTTTGTTAGTAAAGGTTTTTCTTGGAATATTCAAGTAACGCTGCAGACAATATTACTTGATAATCTTGGTAACATTTCATAAAGTTATCTCGTCTGCAACGTAACATTAAATAAATGAATATCTTGCTAAAACGGTCTGCTAGTAACTTGACAGCAAAGCAACAACATAATATATTACCAAATTAATAGTTTCAGTAATTTCGTGTACAACGTTATATCAAATAACACGTGAGAGCTAAGGCGAACCGGCGCGTCATGGCACCTCAGTGACGTCACACAAGAGAGGAAGGTTGGGACAGTCGGTGATCGTCAACATCAAAGGAGTGGACCAGACCTTGAATTCTATAGCTCTGGCGCTTTACACTGTGCCCGTTTATTGTATTTTACCTTTCATATATCACATCATTTTAAGAAGATCTGCAAATCTAAAATGCTTTAATATTTACAGCTTCGTGTCTTTTGAGCTTTCAAAACACGCACTTAGAGCACAGGATGTATCTTAATAAATAATACAGTCTTCGCAAAAGAACACTTAGTTCAGTCGGAGTTTCTAAGATATATTATCGCGTTTGTGTCGTATTCGGAAAGACAGTATTCGTAGGTTTAATTTGCTTGTTTTGTATTTAAAACTTTGAGCCGCCATGCATGTTTTATTGGTATTGGAACAACTTTCATCCCTCATCTTTAAAAAGAATCCAAAATGTTGTGCTATGCATATTTTTATTCGAGTTATTGAAGTTTGTACACAAAAGCTATCGTTCATTGGGGAGCGATTTTCTCCTTACGCCCTGCATCGATTTTAAATACGTTTTCCCGTCAAAATTCTTGAGCTTTGCTCTTTTACATCTTAAAAAGTTTTAGAAATACGCAGTCTCAATATTGGCAAACTCAAGAAAGTTGCATTATTACATTCTTTTTTATTCTCACTTTATTATTGGAAATTAAGGTTTTAAAAAACTCTTTTGTTTTTGAAACATACTTGTTTATACTATATTATTCACCCTGTCTTAACGGCAATATACATACAATAATTTTAGGCTAGGCATAAACTTAAAATTACTTTCTAGGCCTAACCTAAAATTATTGTATGTATGTTGCCGTTAAGGAGGTTAAAATAAATGAATATACACACAATAATTTTAGGTTGTACTGTGTATGTGAACTATATTATTAGCGAATTTAAATAGGAAAAATGAGCTAATGCAGTGGATCTTATGGTAAGAAACAAGGTCCGGGAGTAGCAAATGAGCACCGATCATGGTCCCCAGAACACGTTTTGGAGTGTCATTAAAAATCATATATATATATATATGTATATATATATATATACATTACAACGGACAAAACTCGTTGTAGGTCTTGAGTTTAAATTTGCAATTAATTTTGTAAGTTTGAATAATATGGACTTGCCGGGAGTTAAAGCCAAATGTAGGTCACGAGATCAGCATGTATACGCGGGCGGTCTGTTATCGGGTAGAATTAAACTTTTGGACCCTGCCTGTCTGAAAAGGATTGGGAACTTATAAAAATTACTTAAAAGATTCCTACGGGAAGCAAAAATCCAAGATTTGAATAAAAAATAAAAATCTTCGGGAAATGCATTACGCTAACGGCGGGTGTATTTACTGCAAGATTAGATATTAAAAAATCATAAAGTTACGTAAGATACGAGCTTTCAAAGAATGAGAAAATTTTCAAAATTCCTCTAATTTAAAAAAGAAAAGGTTTTTTAGGCTTTTCTTAAAAAGGCCTAAAATAAAGGTGAAATAAGTTTTAGCGAAATTTTGTCATATAAAAAAGTTAATGGTAATTCATAAAGTTTAAAGGATAAAAAAGTAGGTTAAAAATAAAGTTTTTTAAATTCTAACTAAAACAAGTTTTATTATTGATAAAAGTAATTTATAATGTAAAAGAAAA
Organism: Philaenus spumarius; assembly: GCA_018207615.1. Taxonomy (NCBI): domain Eukaryota; kingdom Metazoa; phylum Arthropoda; class Insecta; order Hemiptera; family Aphrophoridae; genus Philaenus; species Philaenus spumarius. The sequence goes on from JAGFPH010003746.1 coordinate 48,257, forward strand.
ACTAGAAAATTTATGAAAGGAAAAAGGTGATAGATTTTGCACCTTTACAGCTAATTAAAAATTTAAACTCAAACTTTTAACAATTCAGAATAGTAAATATTATCTAAATGAAGTAGTTATGTAAAAATAATCCAGTATTTGAAATATGTTTCGGGAGTAAAGTAAAACCCTAATTTGTGAAAAATCGTTGAAATCCCTAACCTCACAGCAAGACAACCAGAAGCAGAAATGAGATGAAAATCCGGCTAGTAAATGAAAACTAATGGACAAGAAAAGTGGAAAAAGAAAAACCGAAAGAAGTGTGAATTTAAGACTTTTCCGGGAAAAATCGCCGCGGAAAAACGCGCGCGGGTCGTGTACGCGAACCAGGAGTCGTACGAACGTCATTCGAGTTCGTGTGGAAAGGTAACAGCGAGCTGAGGAAAATGAGGTCAGTTTCAGGAAAATCGGATAAACCCTGGAAGAGTTACATGGAAAAAGGATTTCCATAGCACATAACTGAGGGAAGCCAGATAAGAACGCAAGACAGTAGAGGGGAGGTCCAAAGACGAGACTGATGGAAGGAGAACAGGGTGACCAGTTTACGAAAAGGGGCGTACTCAAAGAAACAATAGAAACTTAATTAAAACAAAGGCTAAATCATGTTACAAAATTATGAAAAAATTATAATAAAATTCAGGATGAAAAGTTACGTAAACTAGTAGTTTGAAATTGGCGAAAAAATGGATTTTAAATCATTTTCGAAATACAGTGGTAGAAAGCTTAGGTTGGCAATGAAATAGTGCCGAAAAACCTTATATAAACGATTGCTCGGGGAAACTCGGGATGCTTAATATTTTTGCGATGTAACATCACGCATCGAGCCTCATTATTTTTTCGACGTAATATAACGCATCGCGCATATGCTTAATATTTTTACGATGTAAGTTGACGCATCGAGAGCAGATACTTGTTTTTTATAAAATACTTTAGCGTGCTAGAAGCTGAGTATTTTCTTCGTTAAACATTAAATTTTTATAACAAGTAAGAAGATACGGCATTGCGGTTATCATCTGGGATGCAGCAATAGACACCGCATTAACTCTACAAGGACTTCAGTGGCAACTTAGTCTATACAAGTTGGCCTAACTTGGGATTTCTGGAGGAAACACATAGCCTACCGGACAGCTGATACATGGAGTGATTCGTATAGCTTCCAGACAGGACTCCAGGACACCACCAGGCAGCCACTAGGACATGCAACTGTAGCTACGAGGGAATAGACGAACCGGGATAGCAGACACGGCATCACTACATCCATCTTTAAGAAGACATCCATCATACATCCAGACAACCCTACAGGACTCCACCTTCACCCACAAGACAACTCTATCAGCACGCAGAACATCTGTAGCTTGTCATCACTAGACAGCGTTCGCGGATTTCACCACAACGTCGCGACGCCTGGACAAGTGTGAAAAGGTCGGTAGAAGCGTAAAATACGTTAGTCCCCATTAAATTGCCTGAAGTAAATTCAAATAAATTTATTTTAAATACTGGGTTACTTAGGATGTTAGATTAAGAAATTAGTAATTAATTAAAGAAGTAAATTCATTAAATCGTAAATTCAAATTTTCATTAAAGTATAAATTAAATTCAATTGAGTAATATAATATTAAAATAAATTATAATAAATTAAGATATTAGTTCTGCCTTATAGTTTTAAAAAGTTATTATTTTATTTGAGAAGAAAGTTATTATTTGATTTCATTTGAAAAATATTAAATACAAGAATTTGTTTTATGTTTAAAATTAGAAAAAGGAAATTATTAAAATTTTATTGTGTTTTATAAAAGGTTATTATTTACAAAAACACCTAGTATTCAAATATCCCAATAGTTTATGAATTTTAGATTAAGAATTGATAAAGTGAAATTTCATAAAATAATTGCAAGCACAAATAAGCAATTTACAAGGTTAGTTCCAGTGTACTCACTCTTCAGAGGTTTACAAAAAGTAAAATTATTAACTTGTGTTCTTACTGAGCTAAAATTAAAAATAAATTACTGGAAGTATAAAGTAAAGTTTTTTGTCAGAATAGTCAGTGAACTGAATATTCGACACATAGTTATTTCACCTAGGCCAAACAAAGTGAGATTGCCTATAAGACTTCCAGTAGGTGGAAATAACTTATTCTAAAACGAACAATTTCAAAAACAGTTATTCGTTGTAATATATATACTGTATATGTATATATTTATGTATGTATGTGTGCGCACTCTAACGGACGCATTTTACGTTCGATTTTGACCAAATTTGGTACACACATTGGGTTTCTAAATCGCTTGAACTGGTAGGTTAGCAAAAAAAAAAAAATGGACCGGAATAGACCAAATTTTTGACCGGAAGTAACTTTATGTATATATATGTGCGCACTCTAACAGACGCATTTTACGTCCGATTTGGTCCAAATTTGGTACACACGTTGGTTGTCCAAGTCACTTGGACGAGTTCGTTAGCCAAAAAAATTTATCGGAAATAGACCACATTTTTAACCGGAAGTATCATGTATATAATTGTGCGCACTCTAACGGACGCATTTTATGTCCGATTTGGTTCAAATTTAGTACACAGGTTGGTTTTCTAAGTTGTTTGGACGAGTTTGTTAGCCAAAAAAATTGACCGAAAGTAGACAAAAATTTTGAACGGAAGTAAATTTTTTTTTAGATTTTTCGTACTAGAATAATTTTTTTTAAAGTTTTCTTTAAAAAAATAGACATACGAAATAATTCTGCACATTTTGTTTTTTTACGCGACCTTATAGCCCATCTGGTTCCCCCAAAAACAATCAAAACGTAAAATACCGTAAAAGTACCAGAATTAAATCCACGGCTTTTACCGTGGTGACCGATGACAACATATTTGGTACATGCTGGCAGCACCTTCGTGAGAAGATCAATTTTCCAAATAGTTGTTTGAAACCCAAAAACGTATATCAATTTTATTTTGGAAATTCGCTCAACTCACGTCAGCGGTTCAGCTGCGTGGTCGAATTATTTTTATCTGTACATTTGGTGTCAATATTGTTTGCAGGAATGTATTTTCTTAATTCGTTTGTTGTGAAGAAGTTATAAAAGGAATGAAAATAAATATTTTACAAAGCCTTGGTTCTTTAAACAAAATTCCGTAGTTGCTCCCCTGTTTGCACTATTCTAATTAATTAAGTAAACGCTTAAACTTAATAATTTCCCTTTCGCAATAAACTTTAGTCAGTGGATTCCCCCTTCTGTCTACTCCCGTTTATTATGTAGTGCAAACATCAGACTTTAAAATGTCTAGAACTTTATAACCTCACAATCTACTAATTATGCCACTTTACTTTGTGCCAGAAACTGTTTACTTAAAGACAGAGTAAAAGAGTTAAATAAATTATAAACAAACGTACAAGCTTATCGGTTTCAGTATGTTGATGTTGGTACGCCTGCACAGTAGCGATAACATTGTGAACGGTAAAACGAGCAAGTTGCGCCGTTAAATTTCATTGCTATCAAAGTTGCGCTGTAATTAGTGTAGTGTTTGTGGTTAGTCAAAACAAGACAGTTGACATAATTTCGTTTACAATTTGTATGTGTTTATCATAGTTTATTTAGTCTCAATTTGTTTAGACTCTCGTAGATACTCAAAGCTTCTTAAAAGGAAGCTTCCCAGTATTTGTTTAGGACTGTGCGATTAAATATAGGGATTTTTGTTATATTCAGAAAGTCTACAAACGAAAAAAAACAAGCTGTAATAAATATAGAAATTACGAGAGAAATAAATCACCAAAATGCAGATTAATGTTAAGGCATTTTGGTTCTGTTTTTTTTTTGCTTCTTATTACCTTTAATTAATAACTAGGGAAGACCCCTGCGTGCTCCGCATGCCAATCCCCAATGGAACCTTCTAAAAACAAATGTTATGTTTTTTATTTATAATAAAGTTGTACGATTAATAATAACCTCAAAACTAATTTGATAAATAATGATAAATGTTCAAATCAAATTATTTTTTAAACTTGATAACAGCAGTTATAATAATGGTTAAAAGAACCAGCAAGGCTCAGGTCTACACTTTAAAAACCCTAACCTAAAAGCTAGAAATACAAAAATAATTGCTTCAAATTTTGAAATCAGCTGTTAATGGAAATATTGGAACAAACAGCTATATTATCTGTTATTTTATTCAATTTGTTGCTACGGTAATAAATGTACATACATATCGTGTTGGTTTATCATTCTAGGCCTAACCTAAAAATTTGTTCCGACTAAATTTACAAATATTGAAATAAAAAAAGGTTTTTATCGAAATGAATTATAGCCTATGATACTCAGGGAAAGTATAGCTTTTTATTAGTAAAACTATTTTTTCAATCTGTTCAGTAGTGCCAGAGATTACCCCCTACATACAAACAAACAAAAAAACAAACTTTACCTCTTTATAATATTAGAATAAATTTATGAAAAGTTAATACAACAGCCATACAACCTTCCAAAAATCACACTTATAAGGGTTTCTCTTCAATGTGTGTGTCAACGTGTATCTTTTATAGGTTAATAAGTAGGAGATTTTATTTATAAATATTACATTAACTGTCATATTATTTTACAGAATAGCTGTTTTATGTTTTAAATTTATTTATTTAATACCAAATGTTTTAATGTAAACTGCAGAACAGCTGTTTTATGTTTTAATTTATTTATTTAATACCAAATGTTTTAATGTAAACAAAGCTGACGTTTTTAAATTCTCATGTATTTCTTATGGGGAATTTTCGTTTTTCGGGGACCCCAAAAACCCCCTTAGTTTTTAGTTTTAGAAAAAACTTATATTTTTCCCTCGTTCCTTGAATCGATACCTTTAATTTGATACCTCTCCCATCATCCTCCGATTTAACAAATTCCCACAATTTTTAATCTAAAAATTCGCTTACAGAATTATATATAAGGATTATTGTGTGGCACTACCGGTGCTTAGAGTGATTTATGCTCCTGACTGAAATTAATGGCATTAGTCTTTCAATATGTGTGAATTATTTCCTTAACAAATCAGTGCTATCAATTAAAATTGTAGTTTGTGTATTGCTTTAAATTTTATGCTTGTTTCTATGTAGTAACAATATACCTGATGAAAGAAATAAGTCAGTAAAATTGTACAATTAAGGTTTTCTGAAAGTTTGGCAATTCCCAACTAGTGCGGTAAGGGTGTAAATAATTGGTGTAAACAAGTCTTTATCAGGATTGTATTAGATTTAACGTTGACATACGCAAATAAGGGCAACGATTTGTCAGCGCTTTTGTGTTTGCCGTTGTTTTTGTCACGCTACTTTAGCGCGAACATCTTAAAATGTACAAAACCTCGGGACTTCAAAGTTATTTTGATTAAAAATTTATATTTTTCTATTTTTTGTTGTGACATTTTCTTAAATGTAACTCCATAGTGGTAAAACTAATACACATTTTACATATTTATTTGCCAAACAGGTTTCAAAGGATATGATGTTATCTTTAGTACAGTAAGGGATCTTAGTTATTAATTCGCTAAGGAATTACTTTATCAGTCAATAACTACTTTACTTTTCAACCAATTTGCACAATTTAAGTGTAATTTTAAACGTTTTACATTGCAAATTTACAGAAAAATATAAACATCCAAAACATTACTGTATTTTAAAAACAGCTGACTTAAAAAAATTCGCATGTTATTTAAATGGGATAACGTTTTTGTATCAACTAGCTTTTAGTTTAGTTTAATGAAGGCTCAGGACAAATGTCCCAATTTAAATCCCAAACATTTTTATACTTCCCAAGAATATAAAATGTATAATTTCCTCCGTTTAAGTTTAATCTATATATATACAATTCAATGTATGTCCGTCTGTTTGTACGTTTGTCTGTTTGAACGTTTGTCTGTTTGTATGTTTGTCCTTTATGCGTTACCAAACCGTCCATCAGATTGCTTTGAAATTTTGCATAGTAACACAGGTTAACCCTGGGAAGGTTTTAGGCCATTTACCGAAGTCCTAGGACATTAGGGCTACGCCCCAGTGGCCCTCAAAGTTTCAGTGTTAATCTTATGGAAGGTCAATCTTAAGGAAGAAGAAGAAAGATTTCCTTTGATTTTATCAGGGGCACAAAAAAACAGCTGTTCGTATGAAAACCTTAAAACAGCTGATTTTGATCAACAACTGATTTGGATCAAAAACTGAATATAATTTTAGGTTAGGCCTACAATGAACTAAAACACCAATTATTGGGCTAATTATTTAAAATATATAAAATCCAAATACCAATCACTGACTGAACACTTAAAAAGAATACAATTACGTTAAAAAGACTGAAAATACCAACCACAACGGGCAACGCCGTACGGGTCAGCTAGTAAATAATACAAAACATTAAGTCTTAAAAGTTCCTTATGTTATTTATATTGTTGAGAATGTTTTTCTAGAAACTCGCCCTCAGTTTGAGAAAACCATTCAACGTACGCTCATATCATATACGAGTATATAGACTTGTAACTCTTCCCATAGGTTACTCAGCAAATATGAAATAATGTGTTAAACAATACAAAATGTAAATGCTTCAAAACAGTTGTGGTGAGTTTCACAGTTATTTTGTATTTACAAACAGCTGAGCTATTATTAGTGAAACCTCACTAAGTGCTTTTAATAATTACACAGCTGATCAGCTGTTCAATGGTTTGACGTCTTTTCCTGTAGAGTAAACAACAAATGTAACCTTTATGAAGTAAACTTATTAAACCTGTATTATAAAAAAAGTGTGTTCGTTTTTAAACTTTGTGATTTTGTTCAATGATAAAATATTTATGAACAATAAGATGACAAAATAACCAAATTTTAAATGTAATTAGCTAATGTGGTTAAATGTTTTATGTGTGGACTGAACATAGTAAAAATGAGTGTAGGCTATATATCCTATTACTTTAAATGAGCAATCCTTGTATCTATCTTTATATCTGTCGCGGATCTCGAAAACGGCTCTAACGAATTCAAAGAAATTTTGTATTTAGGTGTAGTTTTGATTTTTAAGTACACCCATATAGTTGTATTTCGTGTAAAAACGCAATTTTTTGAGAAAATCTAATTTAAAAGTTGAAAATGTTTAACATAGTGTCTTATGGGTTGCCATGTTGGTTACAAAATAACAACGAAATCTATACTCTATACTCATATTATAAAGAGGTAAAGTTTGTTTGTTTGTTTGTGTGTTTGTTTGTTTGTTTGTATGTAGGGGGTAATCTCTGGCACTACTGAACCGATTGAAAAAACAGTTTTACTAATAAAAAACTACACTATCCCTGAGTAACATAGGCTATAATTTATTTCGATAAAAACCTTTTTTATGCCAAATAAAATCCTTTTGTAAATTTAGTTAGAAAAAATTCTTAGGTTAGGCCCAGAATGATAAATCAACACATGTATTTACATTTATTAGCATAGCAACCAATTAATAACAGATAATATAGCTGTTAGCTCCAATATTTCCATTAACAGCTGATTTCAAAATTTGAAACAATTATTGATGTATTTCTAGCTTTTAGGTTAGGGTTTTTAAGTGTAGACCTGAGCCTTGCTGGTTCTTTTAACCATTATTATAACTGCTGTTATAAAGTATAAGAAATAATTTAATTTGAACATTTGACATTATTTACCATCTTAGTTTTGAGGTTATCATTAATCCTACACCTTTATTATAAATAAAACATAACATATGTTTTTAGAAGGTTACATTGGGGGTTGGCGTGCGGAGCACGCAGGGATCTCCCCTAGTAGTAAGTAAAGTGATAAACAAGCCAATTTATACTGTTTTAGCACGTTGGAATTAGAATAAATTAGGCACGATTTAACAATTTATTTTGTCAAAAAAAGGTAAACTTGGCAAAGATGGATAAATTCTAATAGTCAATTTTGTAATATAGGCCTGGCTCATTTCTGAAACATAGTATCGAGGTTATGTTAATCCTGCAATAATTTTTACTACATTTAGGCCTGGTTTCAAAACTTTAGTTGACAGAAGATAGTAGAACTAGGAATAAAATCGTAATGAAAGCCTCTCGCGTTTCTAAAGCATGTATTTATTAAGCAAGCATTTGGTTATAATTAATCTTCTAATTACTGTTAATATATTTAAGCTTGGTTTCATAATTTTACAAACCTATGTATAAACGAGCCAAAGATTAACGAGATTCTTTAGTGAATTTTCCAACAGCGATCTGAGGCCGAAGGTCGAGATGGGGTTGGGACGCTAAGCGTCCAAGGGAAGATCGCCTAGTATTTGTATATGTGTGATAATATTCTCAAGTAAGTAGCTACACGAAACAGTTATGCTTACATAAAACCTTAGTTAAGTTATTAAAGTTCACAAGTCATAGTGCAAATAGTCATTTTAAATCAAAATTACCCCATTACCTAAAAAAACTCTTATAAGCTAGGGATTTGGTATGTATGTTTTGTAGTTAGCCAGGGCCGGCGAGAATAGTAGAATTCTCGTCGGCCCTGGTATTTAGCTACTGTAAATAACATACTAAAAGTCCTCGCAAAAACAACCTGAGCTTCGGCCGCCATCTTAAAAAATGGCATGTAAACTTTTAACCATAAAATTCAATATTTATTTGTAAAACAATTTTGACCACTTGTTTAAAAAAACACTAATTACCGTTAAGGGAAGTTATATAGATTTTTTTTAATTTTACGTTTTTTCAAGTGGTGTTTTTACTTTCTCCCCCTATACCATAGTATATGGAGAAAGTATTGTATTCGTCAAAATTTTCGAGTTTGAGTTTTTGGTTGAAATATCCGTTTTGGGTCCCCCTGAACTTAAAAAAGTGGTTTTCGGAGTGATGTCTGTGTGTGTGTCTGTATGTGTGTCTGTGTGTCTGTGTGGATTTTATCAGACCTAGAGCCTAAACCAGTGGTCCGATTTTGATGAAATTTGGTATGGAGGTACTAATCCACGGTATCTCCAGGCGTTTTTTTCACTTTTTTAAATTTTTTATTTTTAAGGGTAATTTTCCCATAAAAACCCTTAAATTAACGGAAAAATCAACTTTTCTCAAAAACGGCTCTAACGATTTTGATTAAAATTTTATGGTTTATTAGGGACCTATAGTACTATAAACTGTAAAATTTTAATCAAAATCGTTTGAGCCGTTTTTGAGAAAAGTTGGTTTTCCCGTTATTTTATGGATTTTTATGGGAAAACAACTTTAATACAAAATCACCTCTCCTACCCCACCCTACAAGTCACCGTGACGTTTAATAATTTAAATATACGTTTGTGAGAAAGTATGTGCCAGTTCCTGATACCGTTTATTTTATTATACGTTATTATTTTGCAGTTTCGTAAAACACTTTTGTGTAAATTTTGTTTAGGTAAATAATGTAGTAATCTTGTTCTTGTTTTATTGTTCTATTTTGTTTTGATAAATGGCAACTTTGTAAACTATATGTTACCATGGTTATGTACCATTATTTCACAAAAATGTTATTGTTAAAATAAGTTTTTGAATAAAATATAAATAAAATTGACATATTTACTGCAAAAGGTATTTCACAAAAATGTTATTGTTAAAATAAGTTTTTGAATAAAATATAAATAAAATTGACATATTTACTGCAAAAGGTATTTCACAAAAATGTTATTGTTAAAATACATTTTTGAATAAAATATAAATACAAATGACATATTTACAGCAAAAAGTATTTTCAAAGCTCTAATCACTTTTAGTACTACTTTTTAGTTCATAAAAAAAAAAACTTATTTTTGTTACTTGTGCAACCTAATATATTTAAAATATGCCTACTCAATACAATAATTTTGTTAAACCTTAAGACTATTTTTTTTAAATTATTTATAATCGTTACAGTTAGTGTAAAAAAAACGTAAGCGGCGCTACCGCATTACTATGGAATTACTATAGCGAAGTAATTACTATAGAGTTACAAGTAAGTAAGAATAAGGAGTATAAGCATTCTAACACTTTTATTAAAATACGTTAACTTGGATACTAATACTAAAAATTTAAGTTATTTTAGGTGATGGCAACTAGCTTATATTGCCTCTTAACAAGGGTTGGGAACGCTGTTGATTAAACAGTAGATGGCAAGCAGATTACGCTTTTGTATAAAGGAACCAATCAACCTTATCAAACTCAATTTATAGAAAACCAATCAATTGAATCCACCCTATGTGCTTCAACCCTATGTAAATTATACAGGGTGTCCCCGAACCCTCTGGTCCCCTTTTGTGGATTTGTACCTAGGATTGTCTACTTCTTCGTGTTTTTTACAAAACAATTGATGTCTAGAGAACGGTTTGACAAATTGAGTTGAAACTTGACTGAAGTTATACCTAAAAATGATATATTTGAAGAAAAAATTGCGATTTTATCCAATTATGTTTTTCAAAATGGCGGCTGTTTGAAAATTTAAAACCTAAATGACCCAAAACCGTACATTTTAACAAAAAATATCAAGACACCTTTTTTGTAGTTCTTTTTGGTCCGTATCGGATGGTGTAACTGTCAAAACAACTGGATGAAGGTCAACAGTTAAGTTTGTTCAACCCGGCATCCTATACCAACACAGTAAACAGTACAATGTTGTATAACACGATACATTTAAGACTGCAATATGTAGTATATTGTATTTTGACTGAAATTTGAAGACTACTTCGACGAAGAACGCAAACTCCTTTTTTATTCCACTTTCCCTATATACATTAAAGTGGAAAAACAAAGTCCCTTAAGCAAAGGATGGTATTATGGAGTTATAATGTTGCAACATCGGCAAACATGTTATGCATAGTATGTTCTGTTGATGCACATAATATCCTCTAATCTTATGAGATTTTTAGAGGTCTTTCAGAGATTTTTTTATATTGCGCTCGAAAACTATTCAACCAATTACCAGTGTATTTGTATATTATGCTATTTCAATAAACTTATTTTTGAAACAATTAAAAAGATGGCTATTTTCACTAGATTTTATTGAAGAATGTTTCTAGAAACAATGTTCTTCTTTTTCCTTTTGATTCGTTGAAGTTTCTTTAATGTATAGTTTAATGATTTACTTTGTGGTAGGCTTATTATTATTACTTGATTAGTTAGCCCCAATGAAAAGTCACAGGCTGATTAATTAGACACACACATCAGAAATACATAACTTTAAAAAAACTATTAAAAAACAACATTGAGGAATACTAAACTTATCCCAGGCCTATCTAACTATGCTGACGGTAATTTTTAACTCGGTAAATGTGTACAATAATAAGAATTAAATATAAAACTGTAGGCCTATTAGTTCAATATTTTTATTTACATAGCCTACGTTATTATATATTTAAAAAAAGATAAAAATACTATATTTTAATTGCTTTTTATTTCATATTGACAGATCAAATGATTTAGAAGTTATTAATATTATAGTGAAGAAATTAATAATCAAATATGTTTATATGTTACATGAAGATGTATGAATGTTCCCGAAGTTAAAAGAATAGGGATCTCTTCTTTAAGGGGCTCTGGAGCACCTACATTTTTATTTTTTTATTTTTTTTTTTTGTTTTTTATTGCCCTTTTATTTAACTTTAAAACGAGCCTAAATTATTTATTATTATATCTCAAGTCTAAGTGGGTAAAAATACGTTTTCATTTCGTATGTCACATGAGAATAAGACAAATTTTGTATCTTATTCTTAATAATTTTATATGATTTATCCAATTTGAAAATAATAAAAATTGCCGCCTATGGTGGGGATTTTCATTTTGGTAGGGATATTTAGCTTTTTCTGTAGTGCCTAACCTGAATATACAGTCTTTGATGATATTCAGCTGATGACAACCCTGCACAAGGGACTGGTATGTATTAAATATGTAACTAAAACTTTAAACACGTTTTCCGGAAATCATATATTTTATTTACAAAAGGAACATTTTATCAAAATCTATCTAACATAATGATCTGAAATTTTTAGGGATTGTTTAATGAAGTATACTACATGGTTTTAAATTCATCATTTTGTAAAATAAGTGCTCATTTCTAAGTTATATCTGAGAAATATAGCAAAAACTGGTCAAAATTATATTATTTTATAAAAATAATGACAAAATGTATTCAAATGCTTATATTGCCAAAATCTCATGTTAAATTTTGTATTTAAGTAGTACTAACACACTGATAAAATTTTACTAATTTTGATCCAGTAGTTTCTTAGAAAATGTTCCTCAAATATTGTATTTTTAACATTGCCGAGATAGGGTGCTCCGGAGGACCTAAAATTTATGTAAACAAAAACATATTGATGGTAAAAGTTTGTATTTATATACAGTGTATAACCTCAGAGCAAATATTATAACGTATATTTATAGCATACATTAGTTCTACAAAACATAATTATTTAAAAAAATCAACTTCACAAGAAATTATAACGATTGAAGTTGTAAACATAACGCCAAACGATAATCAACACTGGGTTTAAGTATTACAGATGATGGGTGAAATCAGCTGTTATATGTTACGTACGTACATATGCACGTACACTCGCTTTTATATGAGTTGATTATTTATTGTTTTACTTATTATTTGTTATTTTTTCTTGCATCGTTGTGTTTAGTTTATTTATTTGTTTTTTTTTTTAGATTTGTGTGATTAAAAATGTATAAGTGAGGTGCAATTTAGATTGTTTTGTATTCATTTGATTTAATTGTTCTTTTTTCCTGAACATCCGTCGGAGATTCTTCTTTTTTATTTTTTTTAAGAGGTGACTTCGACAAAGCTTACAAGCTATGACGTCACCTATCCAAATTCATTGCATGTCTTGCTTAATTAATTTTCAATTCATGTTTTGTTTAAGTGTATCATGATGTTGGCGTTTTTAGTGTTAGCTGTATCTAAATGTGTTGGAGTGTAAAAATAAAAAATATGCTACAAACTTACCAACTTATTTTCAATGTTTGAAAAAAATACAATTTCTAGTTGATTACATAAAATACATAAAACGTATGAAATAGAATGTTTAAAATTATTTCTTAAATTTTTTACATACTATTTATTATACTTTTTAAGTAACTTTTAACAGTAAAGTTAGTTGTAGAAATCCCAGTAAGTAAAGATTCAATTTTGATGCTTAAAATATAATTAATCACAACTTTTATTGGTTTCCGTTAAAAAATTTACATTATAGGCCTACTTAAATGATGGTACGTTGGATTATCTTATACAATTACATAAAATAAATGGAATATAAATATAATTTTTCATCCGAGTTAAAATGATGTAATCTGTCAAAGAACAATTCCAATAAATAATACTTTAAATGGTCGCAATCTCAATATAGGTTTTTGTTGAGTAAATATATTTCATGGTTACTGAACTTGGTATTTGTCGTTGTTGACTGATCTAGGAAAAGATGTATGATCATTTAAAATTAAAATAATGATTTTTTCCGTCTGTGTGACTTTATTATTTGTTTAAATTAATTACTCCATGACGCGTTACTCCATTACTTGAACATGACTCGTTTCGGAACTTTATTCCATCATCAAGACCGGAGCTTATGTTAAATGACCATTTGAACTTCCATTCCAACTTGATGTACGACGAGGCAATAGCAATAGATAAGAAAAACAAACATTGAAAGATATTCATGTTAGCGGTCCGACGTACTCAGTGTCCGGTTGTATTCGACGGTGTGCGCACACGGAATATATTTTATGTGTTATTGTGCGCGTTTAAATGTGTTTGTGTTGTTTTGTATATGTATTTATTTTAAAGTTCTAACGACCTCAGTAGAGCGAAAATCTGATGATGGAATAAAGTTCCGAAACGCGTCCTGTTCAAGTAAGTGAATTACTTTAAACAAATAATAAATTCACACAGACGGAAAAAATCATTCTTTTTTATTCAAATTTGTGACTTGGATACAAATACAATGAGTTTTAAATTATTTAAAAACTGGCTATTGTCTTTTACTTTTAAATTTTGCATCCATTCATTTTGTAAATTTATTGTTCATTCTTTTTTGATGTATTTTAATCTATTATAATATTAATTAATTGAACTTAATTAATTGAACTTGTTAAGTTACTAATAATTCAGTTGTACCTCAAAAGTCACAGAGATGACGTCTCTGATGTTGAGAAGAGTTTGGCGAATAAACGTAAATTGTAAGAGTTGTATTCTGTGTTTATTCTTAGAAAATAAATATTTGTTTACACACATTCTAAAACAATAGATGCGCACAAAGCTAAATCAGCTGATAAACAAAAATAATTCGGTTAAACCCCAAAATAAAATAATTAGTTAGTAAAAAACAAACTTTAAAAACATTAATTTATAACTATTTATCCTTTACATATAATATATCCAATGTTAAAAAATGTTATCAATTGCAAAATTCGAACAATTATCACGTTCAAGAATACGCATAGTGTAACATAAAACATAATATAATTTAAATAAAGTTGTGTTAAATAAATTGTGAACAAAGTGAATTTTATTTAACACTATTTTATTGGAATTATATTAAGTTTTACAGTTTAACTGTTAATAGCCTTTTTAGAGCACTTAGTATATTTTAAATTTATTATATTTATTATGCTTTTAAATTATTTAGAACTCTTTGATCTCGGGTTACTGATCCTGACTTTTTATTAAATGTGCAATTGAAATTCTATAGCTTAAAAAATTAACAACATTTATTCTATTATTGGCTTCTTACATTAAGAGATATACATACAAGTAATCATAAAAGAGTATTTTTATGCAGTCTAGTTATAGTGTTCAATATGTCTTAAGGTATTTAAAATGATTTAAAAACGTTAAGATTCAATTTATGCTGCTGAAAAACTAGGTCAAACATTACCAATAGATGCTTTCATAGGAACCAATACTTCTTAAAGTAGGTTAGTCTTTTGCTATTTTACCCTACACATTTGTTTATTCTTCAAGGTGCTGTTTTTCAAAATTGTCCTCATAAAATTTAAAACTCTTCAGAATAAAAATTAATTTGTTTGAACTTTTTGAGGTGTAACGAAAGAATGCAAATTGGTGTTAATTTTTTTACAATCGCGGTTTACACTGGGCCACGGACATACGTTGTCTATTTGACATTGCTTATATATAAGTAAATAATGAGCTGGACTTGTGAGAACAATATAGATGAAATAAAACACTAACACAAAATCTCACAACAAATACGTTTAATAAATCAAACGCGTTTCAACGACAAAGTCGCCATCCTCAGTGACAAAGCTACAAAAGCCAAACTACAACTACAACTCAAAACTACTATTGCTATGTACAACAACTATTGCTTATGCACATTAAGACACTGAACTTGCATAAATGTTAATATTTTTTATAATAGTTTCAATTTACTCATATTTCTTTCAATTAAAATATTTGTGTTCATTTGGAGTTTAAAACTGTACTTTTAAATTGATTTTAATGAAATATTCACTTACTAGCTTGTTTTTGTTTTAAAAAAATTATTAACCTATCTTACGTTACATTTAGTTGTTCTTTATATTTACAAACATACAATAGTTTTTTAATTTTAATAAAATTAATGATCTAAACATGGAATAAATATACACATGAATTGTGAAAAGGTTTTTAATCAAAATTTCTTTAGGTTATAACCAACTGTTGTTCATTTTTGAAAGGTTATGTTTTATATACATTTAAAATAAATAAAATTTATGTCGAATTTAAAAGAAAGGAACGTTTTAGATTTAATTCGATTGTTCAATATTCTAAAGTTACAAAGTTATTTTAATTTTCCAAACTGATAATTCTGTTGAGTAAATTTTTTAGTTATCTTCTAGGCTATTTAACAAATTTTGTGACCTTTACTTTGAATTATTCTTTACTAAAAAACCCAGAATTTTATGTTTCAATATATACATACAAATTAATCGTTTTAATCATTTCTCGTGGCATAGAATGTTACAGTATGCGTATTCATGAACATGATAAATTGTTCGAATTTCGCATTTGATAACATTTTTTAACATTAGATATATTATATTTAATAGATAAATAGTTATAAATTAATGTTTTTAAAGTTTGTTTTTTTCTGTGTAATTATTTTATTTTGGGGTTTACCCTAATTATTTTTGTTTATCAACTGATTTAGCTTTGTGGGCATTGTTTTAGAATGTGTGTAAACATATATTTTTTCTAAGAATAAACACAGAATCTTACAGTGTACGTTTATTCGCCAAACTCTTCTCAACATCAAAGACGTCATCTTCAGTGACATTGAGATACAACTAAATTATAACTAACTTAAGGTTTTATGAAACATAATTTATACCCTTTCTCATAGTAGTGTATGATCTTAATTTGAACAACTAATTAGGGTTAACATAATAGTGTAAGGTTATACTGTAGGCTTATAGTTCAAAAGAATACAACTATACTATGACTAAACTAATAACAATAAGTGGTTAAGTTCTAAACCTAGGATAAGTTACATGTTTACCAACAATTTGCTAAGATAACTGTAATTTAGTTGTATCTCAGATGTCACTGAAGAAGACGACCTTGTCGTTGAAACGTGTTTGACGAATAAATATATGTTTGTGAGAATTATGATACGAGTTTTTATTTTTAGAAACAGTTTCTTCTCACGAGTCAAACTCGAATGTACATAATTTGGTATTATACTTTGTTTTTCGCATAGTTTGTTGAAGTGTATATTATGAACAACGTTATGCAATTTCATTTTTTCGTTTTTTTATTAATTTATATGCAACTTTAGCAAAGCTAGCCGTATTCATTATTATTGATGGTTTACTGTAAGGCTACATATTTAATGAATATAACCAGTTCAGTAAGGCAATAAATAATAATTAAATAATTACTGTCCAGCCATATTTTATCGTTATAGGTAATATAGATTTAAAATATAGAGAACTTTATACAAAACCGAGGACAGAGTCCCAGTAAATTATTTTATCGAGGATTATGACTGAATGAGCCTCATTATATGGTTTATAATATTTTAAATTAACATGTCTTTTTAAAATTTTCCTGTTAATTTTTATGTTATGGTGTAATATAAAAATAAATTTTGTAGGATGTTAATTTCTATAAACATTAATGTTTTTATACATCGTATAGCGTATTAACACTTTTATAAAAGCTCCGGCTCCCTTTCATCCCACCTCTGCTAACGACATTAATCGATGCGTTAATAAATATTTGTGTATTTTATAACGTCGTTCAGCGTTCGCAGAGTCCATTAGTTGAAAGCTCTAATTGTTCTGTCGGAAAGCAAACGGCTCCTATTGTCTTCCTTGCGAAGGAAAATAAACAAAATCGAGAATTTGTGTTCAATTCACGCGGTAAACGACCTAAGTTTACTTTGTTTGGTCGAGTTTACTTTGAGAGATTTTCGAAGGTTGATTTTTGAATTCTCACCCGGTCACTTGCTTGTCAAAGACGCAATAAATTTTAATTCTTTAACGGTTTTAGTACGTACAGACCATGAAATTTTTAAAAATTACACCAAATATTCAAATATATAAATGGTAGGACTCAGTGAAGCCGAGTGGGGAACGTTCTGAAGTAAAAAAAAAATCTTTGCATTCCAGTTGTCCGTTAAATTCTTCGTACAGTTCAATTTTACTTTAAAGTTTGCAATCTTTGCAGAATTCATACAATAAATAATAACTACAAACGTTTCTGTTTTTAAGAATGTTAGATTAAAAAAATATAATAAATTGCATAATAAATGGCAAGGGCAACATAGTTCTATTCAACAACTGTTCTATTCGCAGTCAGTGTTACCAACTGTTTAGTGAGAAATGAATACACATTTCTGTGCTGATGGACAGTTAGTTATTAGCAGTCGAAAATATTTCCTATTGTTGACATCCGTATCTTGAGTTTTACGTTTAATATAAAAATTGTCTAGAACTTTCTAATACGAATGAGATATGTGTGATGTCTAATAATAACACATGTCTATGATAACACTGTTTTTGTTAGTAATCAAGCACTTTTATAATATCTATTGTACTTGAATTATAATATTTAGTTTTTAATATAAATTTAATGAGTCTCAAAGGAAGATACAAACAATATTACGCATACCTCAACAAATCACTTAAAAGAGGGTGCGGAAGAATGGAGTACCACATTTTATGTGTTTTTGTTTAAGGCCAATATAAACCTTTTCTTGAAGTTTTTTTCAAAAGTATTTAAAATACAGTTGATTCCCACTAAGTTTTGAAAATAATATCGCTCAGATGACAGCCACTATTTATGATCTGCTGAAGCTGTTCCCACAAGTTCCCAGAATTACTTTGAGGGATAGCAGAAATAATGTCCTATGATATGATGTCCTTAGTGCTTCGATAGTTTGAGTTCGAGGTTCGGAAACCTTATCCTTACCTCATAGGTAAAAATCGCAGGGCGAAAAATCAAGCCATCCAATACTTCAAAGACAGGAGTGAGTCAATTTGGAAACATCTCTCTCAGAATCGCATGAACGTGTGGGTTGAAGATTCGTACTGCTGAAAACAAAATGTCTAATCTTAGCCGGAGGAAGTTCTCCAACACATTAGCGATTTAAGGTCCAACACATTGATGCATTTCACATCTAGGAGTACATTTTACCTAAAATATTGGCTAAGAAAAAAATTTTATTCCTTAGACACTTATGACCAAAATGTTTTTTTCTTCCTATATATAACTTGAGAGGCTTTATGCAAGTGTACGAATTATTATTAATTTTTTTATGGTAATTATCAGATGTCACACCTTACATGATATGAAATTATGATATATTGTAGAAAATGTTATTGTAAATCCAAATCTGTTTTAATATTTAAAATCCTTTGTACGGTTTGTAAGTTTTAAACTATCTGATAGAACCTTGTACTTGTTTTGAATCAATAGGTTTTTGAAAATTTTCCACACATTAATTAGGTTTTTGATTTTTCACAAAACCCTTTCGTAATTTTTGAAATTTAAAAGTTGTTTGAACACAATAAGTTAGAACGATTCTGATAAGTTATAGCACTTAGCTTAACAAGTTATTTTTTAATGAATTTTCAAAATACTCCCCGTTACGGTGTGCTCTGACTAAAAAGGCTCCGATAATCGAATATTTTATTTTACTTAAAGTGTAATAAATACTGTAAAAATGCATTTTATAAAAGCGTTATTATTATACGGTATAGACCAACAAATTACAAAGAGAATACTTTTTAGAACAAAAAAATAACCGTTTTCCAAATATCCACGATTAAAAATTTAAACATCTGCTCAAAAACGAGGCCATTTTTGACGATTATGATGAATTTGACTAAAAAAAGTACAAGGTTCTCGCAGATACCGTACAATGGATTTTAAATATTAAAACAGATTTGAATTTACAATAATAATAATAATAATAAAACAAATTTATTTGACAGCTTGCAGTAAAACATCGTTTATTGCTAATCATGCGAGTATTATTATTATTATTCCCAACGTTCTTTCTTTATACTGTTATGTTTGACGACTGTAAAAGTTGAACGAAATCGATCAAAAATTAGATGATTTTTGAAAAAAGTGTATCGAACAGATGAAAAAACATTAAATGTAAGTCATTTGCTTAAAAAACATACACTGATCAAATAATTTTTCATACAAATTAATAACAACCTGATTCCTTATTGCAAATTTAATTCTGAATTCAAATCCGTTTTAATGTTTAAGATCCGCATTTATTTAACATAATGATGCTAAATGCTTATATCTTAAGAATAGATTGTCGGATCTTAAATATTAAAAGGTATTTGAATTCATAAGTTAACTTTCAATAAAGTATTAGATTTTTGAAAATTTTTATGAAAAATTACTTGATCAGTGTCCGTTATGTAGTAAAAGTTAACCTAAAATTAGTTCTTGGGAGGATGGTTTTAAAAACAATTATTTATTTTTTATTACACCTTAGACTTAAGTTATAGAAATACAAATGATTGTTCTTTCTTGTATAACATTTAAAAATAAAATGTACCAAGTCATGCTCTCTAGCTTCAAGGTAGGTAAACTAATTCGAATTTATTTTTTAGGGATTGCTATGCCCGTTTACATTCCATAAATG
>JAGFPH010003746.1:70507-91115 GCA_018207615.1 Philaenus spumarius
TTAATTTTGGAAATTTGCTAAACCCACGTCAGCGGTTCAGCTGCGTGGTCGAATTATTGGTTTTTGTAATCGGACTCTATTCTCCGCGTCGAATATAAGTGATGTTCTGTGTGGATCCAATAATTAGATTGTCACACTAACAACTAAGGTTTTTAGTTTCAGGACCATTAATTTGCAACACTTTTGAAATCTTCTTAAAAATATAAATAAAACATTAAACAAGATGAAAAGATGGTACACTTTTTCGAGGATTTGGCTCGTGTTTTTTTTAAATACTTAAAACTGTGAGTTTTTGTCACGCAGTTGCTGTCACGCTAGAAAGCTAAAAATCTTTTCAACTCTCCGCAATACAATTACGAAGACTTTGGCACCACCAGAAGTTTTCTACGACGTCTGTGAGTGCATGTATCTTGTTCACAGATAGTCAGACACACGGACACAAAATGTTTTACTGCTTTATTGTGTTCAGAGACCTCAAAAAACGTCTAGAAAATGCATAAAAATTGGGGGTAAAATCTTTAGGATTTTCACAACATTTCAGTACTTCGGCATTTTAATGCCAGCCGAAGTAACACAAAATAACATTAGAAATTTCCCCCTTTATTAATCAATTAAAAAAGTCGTTTTCACCTGATGTACCTGTGTACCGTTTCGCACAATAAATCCATTAACCATTCTTCTAACTGTGCTGTGACCAACTTTATTCGTTCATCAGAGCGTTTACTTAGATATTGTAGTAAAATGTTGCAAAACAATTGAAAAACGGAATAACTAGTCATATCCTGTAAGCTTAAAAGCGTGTAAACCACGGTTTGCTTTACTTCCGCCAACTTACCACTATAATTTGTGTATGTGTTATGGTTTTTACATAATACGACTATGGGTTTAAATACAATTAAAGTAGAAATAGTTTTATAATACATGTAGGACCCTTACTATATTGTATTAGTTAAGTCACTTTATTAGAATATACGTAGCAATATTACGTTTTTTAGTTCCGTCTTGTGAGTTCTTTTTCATAACCTTTTTAGGACGCGTTTCGGTGTCAGAACTACATAAGTACCTCGCCGAAACATTAAAACAAACACAATAAACATTTTACGACCCAAACACATTATAGTATACAGTCAAAGTAAGTGCGTACTTTTTCATGGCCCGCGAGACGCTATTGTGGTGCTTTAAATAAAATGTGGTGCGGAAACCAAAGCAACATAACGCCCAACTTTTCTTAACATTTTATTATACGTAAATTTTGTACATGACTTTTATTGTACTATAAATTCACTTTTTTGTATACTTACAGCTCTCAGTCCTTTATTTTTTTTATTTGATGGTGACGTACGTTTCGCCTTTTTTTATTCAGGCATTATCAAACCTATATTTCATTGAACCTAATGTAAAAAGCTAATGAAATATAGGTTTGATAATGCCTGAATAAAAAAGGCGAAACGTAAGTCACCAGCAAATAAAAAAGAAAAATAAACGACTGAGAGCTGTAAATATACAAAAAAGTAAATTTATAGTAAAATTAACCAGGTCAGTAAGGCAATCAGAAATAACTTTTATTGTGTTGACTTAGATAATGAATACATTCTATAAATTCCGAAATTGACGTAAGACTAATAGTTTACGAGATAAACTGATTCTCGAAACCTTTCACCTTCAATCATTATTTTGCGCACACTAAAACGCAATTCTTAAGTCAGTATTTCTGATGCCAAAATAAAGATAATCCCGGTAATAAATATTCACTTGGATGTTTTCGCAGTAAAAATATATTGCTAAAGTAACTAAGTTGCTAAGTACTAAGTTGTTACAAGAAAATGTCAAATTCGTTGTCAATCTGCCGTTTGTTTAGTAGTAATAACAGAATTAAAATTTCGGAATTTGTTTCTCACATTTTGTTGTAAGAAATGCTTGTTTCTGGTCATTTAACAGATCATCTATACTAATATTATAAAGAGGTAAAGTTTGAAATTTTGTTTGTTTGATGTATGTAGGGGGTAATCTCGGGCACTACTGAACCGATTGAAAAAATAGTTTTACTAATAAAAAGCTACACTATCCCTGAGTAACATAGTCTATAATATTCATTTCGGTAAAACCTTTTTTTATCTCAATATTTGTAAATTTAGTCGGACAAAAATCTTAGGTTAGGCCTAGAATGATAAACCAACACATGTATTTACATTTATTACCATAGCAACCAATTGAATAAAGTAACAGATAATATAGTTGTTTGCTCCAACATTTCCATTAACAGCTGAATTCAAAATTTGAAGCAGTTATTTTTGTATTTCTATCTTTTAGGTTAGCGTTTTAAAGTGTAGATCTGAGCCTTGCTGGTTTTTTTAACCATTATTATAACTGCTGTTATAAAATATGAGAAATAATTTGATTTGAACATTAAACATTATTTACCATCTTAGTTTTGAGGTTATTTTTAATCCTACACCTTTATTATAAATAAAACATATGTTTATAGAAGGTGCCATTAGGGGTTGGCGTGCGGAGCACGTAGGGGTCTCCCCTAGTATATTTTTTAAAACAAGTTAAATAGTTTCATCACGATCGTATAAGCAGGTCCTACGAACGTATCGACAATCTTCCCACTTTGTGTTACAGTGCAGATGTGTATAGTTGAACTTAGCCTACTTTACGGCCTAGTTAGTGCACCTTACTAATAACTGGGACAAACTTAGATTAATTTACTTGAGACGAGACGCAGCGAGAGGTGCTCTAACGACAACCTTTGGAGCACAAATTGATTAACTTTTGGAAATGTTCAGAAAGTGTTCCCGATACTAGATGAGTAATAAAGTTAAATATTACCGGAGATAATGTTACTAATCTATGTGTAAAGAAAAAATCTGTGAGTACTTATAATCCATTTTGTACGAGTGTTCGTAATGCACACCCAGAACTATTGCACGATCGGGACCAAATTTGGCGTAGTGATTAATTGTCACAAGAGGGAACTAACGCCAAAACATTTATCTTGATTACTTACATTTAAGGGTTTAAAATGGGGTATCTATCCTAAATCAAGACACATTTAATTCCCATGAGAGTAGATAGGTGAAATATTGTGTAATTGTTTCGTAAGTGATACATACAGATATTAAATCCATTACATTTTGATTATTCGCGTTAAACGAATGAAAATGTTCTTTATTGCACTTCTCTTTGAAGATAAAGTGCTTAAATAGATGCATTTATTTCATAAGTGTTACATGTACAAATTAAACCCATAGAATTTGTATCACTAACGTCTAAGGGCTTAAAACTGCTCCTTAACAATAAATATAAATTCCACTTCACTTCTTACAAGCTAGTGAGCGAAAGTTCGGTACCTATTATTCTTAGGTGATGTAAGGAAGAAAAAACATTTGCATTTCGAACACTTGAGTCTAAGCGGAAAAAGAATATAACTACCCTTGAAAACAAATGATAATTGATGTTAAACAGCTGACGTGAGTCGTGTGAATTGCCATACTCAAGACGGCGTTTAATATCTGCGTGTACGAAATATATTAGTAGAATTTATTTGCATCTCAGTCCACCAAAATATTAGTCCATCTGGATTAGGAAAACACTGGTTTATATATTTACATGTAGTACACAACTCCTTTCCAACTTTTAAGAAATTTCAGTACTTAATTAACCCTTTTTTATGGTATTTTACGTTTTTATCGATTTTGGGGAAATCAGACTTGCTCTAACTTAGTGTGAAAGAAAAAGTACAGAATAATAAATATGTTACATTTATTTTTTAGATAAATCCCTTATAAAGTTTCATTGTGGTACGAAAAATCTCATAAAATGTTTACTGGTCAAAAAACGTTTGTTCGAACATATTAGGTAAAATGTACTCATATACAGGGTGAGTTTTAAATGTCCCTCCCTAATTTTTTCCGAATTTCTTAAGATATCGACTCCCAACCACCGCCGAACATCATTGATTAGTTTATACTTTTTTTTATGGGGTTCACATTTTTGGCCGCCATCTTGGATCCGCCATATTGGAATTAACTTTTATTTTTTAAATGTAAAGGTAAGGTTGTGACCCATCATTTCAAAGTATTTTTTTCCGTAGAACACGATGCCGTAATCGGTTTTTAATTATCTGCTTTCGTTCTCGAGACATTAACAATTTTGCAAAAAATAGACAATTTTGAAAAATCCCTTGTTTTATTCAATTTTAAAAAAAATATCGACCCTTTTCATCAAATATCACAGTTTGGTAGTACCTTATAGATTTTTATTAAGTTATACATTTTTACTGCAATCTTGAGTACGCCATATTGGATTGAGATGCTTGTTTTTAATGTAAATGTGGTGTTGTGACACATGATTTTGAACTAATGTTTACGCTTTACACGCTGCCGCAATCAGATTTTTAATTTAAAATACTTTAATTGTTTAATCCTTTAATCCTTTAACATGTGTCACAACACCGCATTTACATTAAAAACAAGCATCTCAATTCAATATGGCGTACTCAAGATAGCAGTAAAAATTTATAACTTAATAAAAATCTATAAGCTACTACCAAACTGTGATATCTGATGATAAAGAGTCGATATTTTTTAAAAAAATTAATAAACATCAGATTTTTGAAATTTTTTTTTTTTTTACAAAATTTACAAAATAATATCTCGAGAACGAAAGCAGATAATTGAAAACCGATTACGGCATCGTGTTCTACGGACAAAAATAGTTTGAAATGATGGGTCACAACCTTACCTTTACATTAAAAAAATAAAAGTTCATGCCAATATGGCGGATCCAAGATGGCGGCCAAAAATGTGAACCTCATCAAAAGAAAGTATAAACTAATCAATGATGTTCGGCGGTGGTTGGGAGTCGATATCTTAAGAAATGCGGAAAAAATTAGCGGGGGGACATTTAAAACTCACCCTGTATATGAAAACCTGATTTTAATTTCACCACATTAGTTCAGAAGCTATGAATACACTGTCTGATAACGCGAGTTTTAGCACTTACATAGATGGCCATGTGTAGGCCTAAATGGGAAACTTACTATTCGTTTTTTTGCTAGGGAACTCTGATCTAAAATATTTTTTGAACTGCTTGTAATTGTAAGGCTCAATGATTACCCGATATTCATCTTTTTCATTTCTGCGAGCGAAGCTGCGAGTACCTGCTAGTTAAATATTTTTTTACGAATGAAAAATATTTATTTTTCACAGAAATACAATACCGGTTGTCCTGAAAGTCTGGAAATGATTTAATATTTCGTATATAAGGGAAATTTGAATCTAGATGTGATTTAGGAACCGACTCTATGTAAAAATACTATTTTATTAATATTTAAAAAAAGTTATTCGCCATCTTGGATCCGCCATTTTTAATGTAACTTAGTTTTTTTTAACGGTGAAGTGGTCATGTGATACATCATTTCGATGTAGAATTTAAGTAGAAAAACAAAGGTGAAATGTGCACATCCATACCGATTAAAAATGGCCGCCAAAAAACAACTAAATCAAGTTTTCCGATTTTGCCTCATTTTGCTGTAGGCCCACTATTTTTTTTAAATACTAGTTATTGTTCTTTTTGGATTTAGAATTAAATAAGCTTTCAAACGATATGCCACACAACGATATTTGGGAGTATTTTGAGTTACATAATTTTGATTTAAAAAGAAATGGATTTAGAGTGATTCAACCAAATATCGTTGTGTGTCTTATTTAATTCTGAATCCAAAAATAATAATAATTAGTATAAAAAAAATTATTATAAAGCAATAATTAATATTAAAACTGGGGCAAAATTGAAATACACGATTTCGTTGTTTTTTGTACGCCATTTTTGATCGGTTAAAAATATTGATGGTGAAATTTCACCGTTGGGTTTCTCTTAAAATTCTACATCAAAATGATGTATAACGTGACCACCTTCAAATTAAAAAAAAACAATGTTACATTTAAAATGACGGATTCAAGATGGCGGATACATTTTTTGTAATCTTAATGAAATAGTATTTTTACATAGAGTAGGTTCCTCAATCACACCTACCTTCAAATTTTCCTTATATACGAAATATTAAACCGTTTACATACATTCCGGACACCCGGTATAACACAGGATACCATAGTACACAATACATTTGAATACAAAAATTAAACTAAACTTAACTACAAAATAATGCAATAACCTCTATAAAAAATGAAATTATATAATAATCTCTATAAAAAATGAAATAATACAATTAATAATCTCTATAAAAAATTTAGGACACCCTATAGGCTCAGCCTGTCTTGTGCTCTCCAACAAAAGAACTAAAGCAAACTATTAATGTGCTATAGCAATGACTATAGTTAAAAAAAATAAAGTGATATTACATAAAATTTAAAGGTGGAATTTATGAAATGCATTATGAATTAAAAAGAAATATACAATCAAATTAAAAAAAATTTGCGAATTATTTGACAGAGTAGCCTGTAGACATTCATATAAATCCTCGTAACTAAAAAACTAACACTAGCAGCAAGACTCAACGAATATACAATATTATAACTATCATTTGTTTATATATTACTAACTGAATGCCAGTGCTTCGCTACAGGGAGTTTGTTTGTTGCATCACCATGATTTATAATTAATTGTCATCGTTTTCTCTAATTTTCGTTCATCTATTATTTCACGGAAGTAAATTATAACATTTATATTCAATTACCCCTATGACAAATACGTGTACCAAATTTCACGTATCTAGGAGGTAATGTTTTAGATACATATAACAAACAATATTTATTGTTTTAGTGGTTGTTTGAACCCTTAAAGGTCAAATATTTTTAAATGCTTTATTAGTGCGCCTCTAGTGCCTGTGAGCAATATGTGTACCAAATTTCAAGTTCCTAGGTGGTATGGTTTTTGAAATATGTAACAAACAATATTTATTTTTTTAGGGGTTGTTTCAACCCTCGCAGGCCAAATATTTTAAAATCCGTTCTTAGTGTACCTCTAGTGCCTATGAGCACTATGTGTACCAAATTTCAAGTTCCTAGGTGGTATGGTTTTTGGGATATATAACAAACAATATTTATTGTTGTAGGGGTTGTTTTACCCTTACAGACCAAATATTTTAAAATACTTTCTTAGTACGAATCTTGCCCCTGTTGCAAATACATGTACCAAATTTCACATTCCTAGGAGGTAAGGTTTTTGATATATATAACAAACAATATTTATTGTTGTAGGGGTTTTTTCAACCCTTACAGGCCAAACATTTTAAAATCCGTTCTTAGTGTGCCTCTAGTGTCTTTGAGTATACGTGCACAAATTTCAAGTTCCTAGGTGGTACGGTTTTTTAGAAACTGTGATCAGTGAAAACTACCCCTAAATCCCTAAAACTACCCGTAAAAATATGAATATCAAAATTAAATTTCTTTAGTTTTCCTATTTACATCACAAAGTATGTATATGCATGCCAAATTTCATCTCTGTAGTTTCATGGGAAGTGGGAGAATTAGTGATGATGAGTGAGAGAGGGCTTTGCCTTTTATATATATAAGATAAGTATGGAAGAATGAAAATTGATAAACTAAACTCAAGAGCTTTTGTTAACTTTTGAAAAGGAGTGGAGATTCAATACTTCATAAGTCTTAAGGACGGAAAACATTGAATTTGTCTGACTTCTAGATATACGTGGCCGAGGAACTGACCAGTGATTGGTGGCAGCTATATGTGTGTGTGGGTCTGTTTTTATAAATGTATGTTTTCAATTTTACTTGTATTTTTACAGCTTTCAACTGCAAATGATTTGTTAAATGCGTTATCTTAACAATACTAATATTATAAAGAGTAACATTTGTTTGTTTGTATGTAGGGGGTAATCTCTGTAACTACTGAACCGATTGAAAAAATGATTGTTCTAATAAAAAGCTACACTATCCCTGAGTTATGTAGGCTAGTTAAGTTGATTTAAGAGTTAAAACACCCCTTATACAGTAAATATTAATTGTTATACTTTCCTTAAAGGTAGAGAGATGACATTTTGTACATTTATTTCTTACAAGCTACATAGAGGAAGTAAACCACATTTGAATTTTGTCGCGAGCGGCTAAGGGAAGAAAATACAGTAACAACCACTAAAACAAAATATATTAATTGTTATACTTTCCTTAAAGCTGGAGACGAGAAATTTTTTACAAATATTTATTACAAGATACATTATAAAAAGGATACCAGAATTGAATTTTGTCAAGTGCTGCGAAGGTGTGAAAATGTGATAACAACCCCTAAAACACTTCATTGCGCTTCAAAACAGGAAAACTGTTGGTACGAAACTCACTACGTGGCGAATTTTTGTGCCAGGAAACTTAGATGTTATGTCAAATTTAAAACAAAATTTATGTACCCGGTATTCATTTCATGATTTTATGTGTTTTGTAAGCTAATCCACGGGTACCTGCTAATGTCAAATGAAACAGGTGTTCAGATCAAAATCTTAGCAAATTTAGAATCAGTTTATCTTTCTTTACAACCAACAGCTTTTTTAGGTTAGATTGTCAAACTAAAATCAAACACATACAAAATCAACGGAAAATGTTTACTGTATTATTCATTACGAACATCTGGTGTTACATATTATATTTTTTCTTTTAGCTGGTAATATAAAAATTTGTTTGAAATAATGATTATTTAAATATTAATGGTGTAATAACAAAACACGCCACCGTTAGAATTTTTGGGGATTGTTGTCTAATTTGATATCTTTCTTACATTAGCTGTGTATAGGTCACATCTCAATCGTCATCTCAATGACAATATCAGATTATACAATAATCTGTATGCATTGTCTTCGCTATGAGTCGCCTCGGTGTTGGTGAGCCAAGCGAGCAGTGGTGGAGCTTCTGGTTGTTTGATATAGTTGTTTCTTTGTGATGTAATTTATATTTTTATAAAGTGACTGACATATTTGAATGTACCTTTCGCAGTTTTTCAAATTGTAAGTTGGGTTTTTTTAGAACCTTTCAGAACTGCCTAAATTATTACCAAAAATTTCATTTTGCACTTTTCTAACAATGTTGCCTCTTATTAAGGGTCTGCTGTAGTGGCGGCCATCTTTGATTTTCATCCCATAAGAGCAATGTTAAATTTCAAACATTTTATTTCGTTTACTTTTTATCATAAAATTGTTTGCAAGGTCTCATTTTAAGCACAGTTACAATACGCATCCGTCTTGCAATTTAATTTTTTTAAAATTTCTTTCATTTGTCAAGTAACTAAAATTTTGTAAGTACAAAGTTTGATTTTTTCCTAACACAATAAAAATTAATAATGAAAAATAATTTGCAAGCCGGATCCGAAATTTTATAAAGAATATTCAGTTTTTTTTCAACACTCAATTACAAAAGATAGACTTATAAAATGGTTTGAAATGAGGCAATATCAAAGCGTTCAACTGCAATAAATTGCACTGTTTAGATAGGGATACCGTGAGAAGCGGTTGCGTTTCCGGTTTCTTTTTCATTTACTGGAGCAGACCCAGTGGTTTATTAGTTGTAAATCCAGGAAGTTGAGTTCTTCTCCTTTGCTTTGAAGCTGCAACTTTCTTATTCACAGTATTTGACTAAGGTTGTAATGCATTGTATTATTTTATGTAGTTTGAAAAAAAGAAATAATGCTGTCTGGATAAGAATAAGCAACTAAAATTTATTAAGACGATTACTTGGTAAAATTATTTATAGTAGACTAAATCCTACTACAGTAATTTGAAATTCCTCTGTCATCTGTATAGGAAGGTATTCTTTAACGAAAAAGGGCGTATACAAATATTTTTGTTAAGATTTATCAGTAGTTTCTGAAAATTTTGGTACACATGTTGGTTGTCTACGTCACTCGGACGAGTTTGTTAGCCAAAAAAATCCAACAATTGGAAGCATGTTTTTTGACAGGAAGTAACTATTTTTTGAGATTTTTCCTACGAGAATTAATTTGTTTTAGAGTTTTTTCTACAAATAGAAATGTAAGATGTTATTCTGCACATTTCGGTTTTATACGCGACCTTATAGCACGCTTGATTCCTCCAAAATCGATCAAAACGTAAAGTACCATAAAAGTACCCGGTTCAAAGCCATGTGGTGGATTCTACCGTGGGGTTGGCGTGCGAAGCACGCAATGCATTGTGTATTGAAGATACTTCCAATACGGGGGTCGGCGTGCGAAGCACGCATTGCATTGTGTATTGAAGATACCCTCAATATGCGGAATGGCGTGCGGAGCACGCAATGTATTGTGTATTGAAAATACTCCCAATATGCGGAATGCAGCTATTCAGCACCGTCGTCAATAGACCTATTTCTCAAATTGTTGGTTGAAACCCTAAAACATATGCCTACAAACTTAATTTTGAAAATTTGCTTAACTCACGTGAGCGGTTCAGCTGCGTGGTCGAATTATTTATTTTTAAATAGACATAACATGTGTTTATGTGTAATAAGTGAGTTGCAGAACTGTTGTGGTCAAATCTATTTCTCCACATTTTAAAATAAAAAAAGTTTTTATTGAATGTTCTAGAATGATTTTTTTTTTTTTTTTGATACGTTGATTGAAAGTTACATGAGGGAGGCTTATTGTAAACTAACTTGGATGATTGTATTTCGTGACGGAGGTGTCAAAATTATTTATGTTAAACACTCACAAGGTATGTTTGTTTTGACATATTCAATAGTATACAACTTGTACGTTTACTTGAGACATATTATCCGCCTCATTAACACAACATTTCTCTTCACGAGTTCTCTTAAGACCGGAGCACTATGTCTATTTCACTGGACGAGCGATCGACAACGCGCCTGACTAAACACGGTGACGTCTCCTACATTCAGTAGCGTCTCGACGCTCAGTCGACGCGCAACCAACATGGCAGTGTCCTACGTCGGGCTTACACTAAGGTACGTAGTACGTCGCCAAATTGTTCTTTGTATAAAGTCGGATGAAAGTTTGACTTTACGTACTAATATTATAAAAAAAGTAAAGCTTGTAAAAAAGCTTTCCGATCTATTTTAAAGGTTTTTGTTGTTAGAAAATTTTTTTTGGTAGATTTACGCAACATTTACAAGAAAAAATTGACAACTTTACTGTTGTAATTCATACTATTTTGTAAACATATTATGAAGAGAATATTGTTTTGGACTTTGTTCACATTGATTGTAAATATTTTAAATAATATATTAAATAACGGACAAGGTGACGTACAGTTACAGTTCCTTTTGTTTGGAACTGGAAACAAAGGAACTGCAAAGGACTTTAAAGGTACGTAACATAGTTCATTATTAAATTCTCAGTTCCGGTGTCTAAAATCTCTAAAATGAATATAATTTGTTAATTTAATCAAGGCTAAAAGATAAGTGTCCGACTAAATTTAAATATCCGAAATTCGTCTCAATATACCGTTAAATGATGGTACGTATAAAGTTTTATGTTAATAATACACAAAAATCTGTGTTTTCGCAGTATTTATGTTTTATACACCCGACGTGGTAAATAAAAAAAACTCTGGTAAACGCTGAAAAACTTATAACAAAATAAATATAATTGTACTTGCAAATTTACTTATATTGGATTTTATGGTAAAGTTTCTTTGTTCGAAACCGGTTATTCTAACGATATTTTTGTAAGAGAGCGTGACCATATAAAGTGGATTTTTTCATATTCTGAAAGTAGACAGTAGACAGAGTATAAAAACAAAATCCATAACAGTGGCAATAAAATATAATAGAAATTACGAGAGAAAGACACCAAAACCGCAGTTTAAGTTCAGCTATTTTGGTTAAATTTACATAAAAAGAAGAAGAAACTAAACACTCTATGAGCACCAAAAAGATAAATAATAACAAACGTGAACAAATTATAAAATATTAAACGATAGAAAATTAACGTGAAACATGTATGTTCTAACCTGGAGTGATACAAATTTAGCACTGTAACCAGTAAAACGAAATTCGATAAAATCTAACAAAGCCAGGAACGTGACAAATAAAAATTTTGCCAAATTTAATGAAGAACATTGTTTAAGAGCGTAGTTAATAGCTTTAATATTACGTGGATTTAAAACAAGGAAATTCGTATACGTTACGAAAAGAAGAATTTATTTAAGTTTGGTGTTTTATATTATATTACTGGGTAAAAGAGCCTCTCGATGTAGGCTAAAAAAGTCCTGAGGCAAAATGAATCTTTAGAAGTAGGTATCAATACTAAAATTAAAAAATCCTAGAAAGTGCCCTTATTTATAACCATGAAATAAAATGACATTTGATAATATTTCTATAGTAATGCTATCATTTTCCCCCATTTAATTCCTATCCGCACGACAATCTCAGCCTGGTAGATCGTATCTAAAGGGTTGTAACCTAAAACCAAAACACCTCAAAACGGGTCCTTATAAGTAATTATATATGTAATATATTAAATTACATTTCATAATTTGTTGATAATAATGACTTTTTTTTTCATTTAAAACAAACCGCACGAAAATCGGCCCAGTAGATCTCCTGAAATAGGTATTAGTAGGGTTTTAATATAAAACCGAAAAAGCCCAAAATGTGCCCTTATAAATAGAACGATGACATAAAAATTACATTTCATAATATTTTGATAATAATGACAACATTGTTCTTCATTTAAATCAAACTGAAATACGTACCAATAGAGTCACTAAACGTTTAAGTATTACTATAAAAAAGTAAGATTGTGAGTTTTTAGGTTGCAACCTAAAAACCAACCCATAACCTAAACTAACTTACACGCTGTGTATGTTTTGTGTTTGTAAAGATAATAGCATGTATGTTGTTAGCACTTCTTACTTTCATAAAACAAGGTGTCTGTTGAATAAAAAATAAGCAAAAGCTTTTAGCATTTAGTCTTAGCTTTAGCTTTCACTATTAAGTCAAAGCTTTTAGTCTTAGCACTTGGTTAAAGTGAGGTGAATAACCTTTAGCTAAATCTAGTTATCAAAAGCTGAAAAGTGTTGGCCAAAGCTTAAAATCTGTCATGTTAAGTTATAGCTTTTGCTTATTTTTTATTCAACAGACACAAGGTGCTAACCTGGCCACGCAGTTATATCTATTAGCTCAGCAAGATTGCAAGTTCGCTATGTTGATTATCCTCGTCTATTTTTGGTTTTGTTGTTTGTTCGTTTATTCTTAGGTTCATATAAGATTGTTGGAATCAGTAAAGTGTTTAATTTCATTATATTTACTCAAAATGTTAGGTTGTTTCTTTCTTTTGAAATTTATGATCATTCTCATCTAACTTATAGCTTCTAAGCGTTATATCGGATCAATTTGAACGATTTTTGTGATGTTTTGCTAGATTTCTAAAAATGTAATTGTTTGTGTGAAAATATGTTTTTGTCGTTCATTTACCGTTTAAATGCTGCACTCGAAAATGTATGACAATAATAACTATATGATTTGAGACACATTTATCAAAGGTACATCAAAGGTATTGCAGTAAATCAAATAAATATACTAGATATCCAAGTATTTGTGTAATCTAATTGTACCCCCAATTTGCCGTATTAGATAGTTAAATGATTAACCAAATGATGGACGTTTTTAATAAGTTTTAGTTAATAATAAAAGAAATAATTGTTTGGGTAATTGTGTTTTTTTCTATTTATTGAAGTGAATAATAATAATAGAGACCTATATCTTATTTTTAATTTGAAAACTAATGATATATTATTGTTTATTATTTGTGCATACGAAATGACATGTATTAAATAACATTCATCATAATTTCTTTACAAGGAATTCACAATTTATTTTATTTGTTAGATATTTTTACTACTAATAATTATACTCCCACACCTTAGATTCAAGGTTACTTATTATTGAAGAATTAAATTTTTTTCTAATTGAAATCCCACAAGACATAAGGAAAACTTAACAGATTTTACAGGGGAAACGTCCCTCGATATAATACTAACAGGATTTGCACAGTTCGATACTAAAATCAGTTTGTGTTGACAATGTCAAACGACAAATGACAAGCGGATTTAAATGTCGAAAGGGGAAAACATCTCTTTCAGGCGTTTATTAAAATGTGTCATTTTCAAATGAACATTGACACATCAATATGTGTTACGTTTAAAATGTATTTTATGATCGCTTAGTATATTTTGTATTACTTTGGCAGTTCCTTAACACGAGTGAAGATTGTTAAAACTAATAGTTTTTGTACGGATATATATATATACAGAGTTTTCATAAAGTTCCTTTAACGCTCTTTATTATTTTTTTTATTGAAAATATGTTAACAAAACTTTGTATACATCTTGTGTTGTATAACAGGACATATTTTTTGATTTGACATATCTGAATCTTTATGATTTTGGGGGGGCTTTAGAAGGGTATTTTAAATATAAATAAAGGTAGGTCATGATATACACCATTGAAAAGTATAAGCTTTTCATTTTAATAATAAAAGAGAAACAACATGGACCAAACTAGAGCTTAGTATCTTGCTTCGTTTCAAAGTAATGGACAATCAAAGTTATGGAAAATGATATTGTTATCATAGCATCAAAGCAGGATATTAATTTGTTAATATTAGGAATAAGTAGGTTGTATGTTATTTTCCAGAACTATGATTGCCCATTACATTGAAACGAAGCAAGATATTAAGCTCCAGTTAGCGACATTGGGTATTACAGGACCTATCTTTATATTTGACATTTTTAAATCCCTTGCCCTCCTAAGCCCAAAAAAATCATAGAGGGTCAGATATGTCAAAAAATTGTCCTGATATGCAATACAAGATATACACAAAGTTTTGTAAACTTATTTTCAGTCACAAAAATAATACGGGGGTTAAAGGAACTTTATGAACACTCTGTATGTATTTTGGTTCAGATCGATTACCATTTGAAACAATGCTTCCGTTAGTGAAATAAGTATTCTTTCGCGGTTTTTATTCTGAAAAAATGTACTTTGAGTTATTAAAAAATACTTTCAATTAAACAAACTAAGTTTTGTTTTGTATCTGTGGTATGTAGCTGTCTGCTAGAGTGTATTAGCTAATAATAGAATGTCAAGTAGTCTTACGCGTAAGTATAAGGCGAGGTTAACGAGGCGTGGCAATAAAAGGGTTAAACTTTCTTTGGAATAAAAGAAGACACAGATACCCATGAGTGTTTCGCATACCACCCCCTACTTGTCTCTACAAAATATTTTATAATTTACTTTAAATAAAACTTCATAGAGCAAAAGCTAAAATGGTAAATAATATTAATCGATTGAACACTATTATTTTAATTTAAGTTTATGATAAAACCTGCCTGACTTAACCCTATTTTTGAAAAAAAAAAAAACGTAACCTAAAGTTCAGAAATACCAATTGTTTCAAAGTGTGAAATCAGAATGGATACGCCACTGAGAATTGTTCAATAAACAAAGCTGTGTTTTGAAATAAACAAATATGAATTCTTTTTAAATCGTGGCAAACTTTTAAAATAAACCCCTACTTCTTCTATCAAGGCTATGATAACGAAAACTATCTACTTTATTATAATATATCTGACTTACCGTCTTCATTATTCCTATTTGTCGCTAAACAATGGTCGATTCGGCTATTAAGCCATTTTCAAGTATATCAGGTTTCCCTTCGTCACTTATATAAACACGTACACATAACTAACACAACGATTACATAACGAATAAATAAATAAAACACATTTACACGCAAGTATTGCTAAACTCGTGGTGAGCGACCACATACGACGCTGCCCCATATCTACTTTAGTTTTATCGTAAAACAAAACCTATAAACATTAAATGTATATACTAATATTGAAAAAGCTGCATTTAGTATTTAATAATAGATTAAATATATTATAAAAAGGAATCATAATAAATTATAAACTGTAAGACATAATTATGTACAGATTTAGACAGTACTCATCTAAACTATCCTAAACAAAGGCTTAAATGTAAAGCAGTAGAAAGCCTACCATAGACTTACCAACAGCTGGTTTCTCTCATACTTCGTAAAGAAAATATATTATTAATACTTTGTTGTGAACATCAACATATTTATATTATTTATATATAAGTAGCGTTTCGCTTATCTATATACTATATCGTAATTATAATATGAAATATTACAGAACAATATACATATATGGGATTGTTTTATTTCAATATAAAATGTTTACACTAACTAACTCGTGATGTAAATTTCTCACAAATTTAAAAATATGAAAAATTCACTTTGATTAAGATTAATATGAAAATCTAGGCTATCCTAACTTAACTGCTCCTTTTTGTTACGTATAACTTTAGTTTTTGTCCTACTAACTTGTAACAAACGGATAAAACCATATTTTATATAATAACTTTAATTTTTTTAATTTTATAAAAACCAAGTGTACTACTAAAAAACATAAACACTACATTTTGTGACACAATCATCCTTTCACATTGCAACCATCATTCCAATTCGTCATAATTAATTGTATTATAATCACGTATAAGTGTATACCAATTATCCTAACGTAAGTTTTAACTCTACTTTTGCGACATATAACAATAGTTTTTGCCATGCTAATTAGTTACAATGTATTAAAACCATAAACAATTAACTTTTATTGTAATTTATATAAAAACCTTGCATAACCTAACCTAACCTAGCTCAAATAAACTTTAACTCTACTTTTTGTGACATGTTCATCGTTAAACATCATGCCAATTTGTCACAAATGTATTTAAACAAAAAAATATACCATTCACTTTCATTAAAATGTACATAAATCTTAGCCTAACCCAACTTAAACTCTACTTTTTGTATATATTGAAAATAAATACTTCAATTGTATTTAATTTGTACATATCTTATTTAACATATGTTTCATATTTAATTAGTAAACAAATGGTACGACTCAATAACATTACTACGTGAAACAAGTTTATAAAACGCTTGAACATAGATTAACCTACTGCCTTGAACCTCACGCTAGCTACTGGTATTACTTCATAAAGATTAATACTATATATTTATCATGCACTTAAGTTGATTAAAGTATAATTTTATGCTGGTATCACTACTAACTTTCCTAGAAAACGGCCTTCAGCTAATGCCCTTTCAACAAGTATTGGCAAATTTTGTTGAATAGTTTAGTTACATCTAAAACTTTCTTTTAAATTATTTGTAAATTTCGATTTTTCCCCACCTTCTTTAGACAGTATACTTTAAATCGATTTAATAATAAATGAACAATAAGTGATATGTGGATAACGATACTGGAAACTGAAAGATCTGGAAATGGAGTATTTTTTTTTAATTGTATTTTTCTTTAAGTTTAGAAACACCAAGGGTTAGTAAACGTAAAACTAATTTTTATACTAATTCTGTGTTGAAAATTAAGTTGATGATAACTAAATTAAAAATAAAATGACAAACTAAACTAAGAAAACTTACAACTATTAAAATCAAAAGTCTAAGTGAAATTTGATGGATATTTTTGATACATAGTTTATTGAATGGAAATTTGATTGAGTTAAATAGCTTATTCATTTACCATCATTGAAGTTTAACTCATATCTATATTAGTGGAAAATGTGACCAAATTACTCCTCGATAAAAATGACAATGAAGAAAAAATTCTATTAAAAAAATGTAAATTGAGAACATTTAAAATATAATCGAATAACCTTTTAAATATTATAGATACAGTTGTTTTATATGTTTAATTGATTATAAGAATAATACAGATATTAAATGGGGAAACGTGACAGCATTACTACATTTTACTGTGAAACGAAAAAAGGTAAAGACTAGCTAATGTTTTTTACTTTCTCCCCACTATACGTAGTATATGGAGAAAGTATTGCTTTCGTCCAAATTTTCGAATTTGAATTTTAAGCGGGATTATCTGTTTTGGTGATCCCTGAACTCCAAAAAATTGTTTAGTGGAATTATCTGTGTTGGTGCTCCCTGAACATAAAAATATTTTTTAGTGGAATTATTTGTTTTGGTGCTCACTGAACCTAAAAAAAGGGTTTTTTTACTTTCTCACTATACTATAGTATAGAGAAAGTATAGTGATCGCAAAAAAAATCGATGTTGAGATTTTTGTAGAAATATCCGTTTTGGGACCCCCTGAGTCCAAAAAAGTGGTTTTTACAAAATGTCTGTCTGTATGTCTGTCTGTATGTATGTCTGTATGTCTGTATGTATGTCTGTATGTATACAAAGCTAGAGAGAAAACTATTCGGTCGATTTCAACCAAATTTGCACCAGACATGTCCAGTACGCCTGTATAGATGCACGAAAAAGGGTTTTGAACAATTTTGAAAAACAACCTCCTTTTTGGCCAAAAATCCACCAAAAAATCAGTTATTATTTTTTTATAAAAAAACGGCTCTAACGATTTTCATAAAATTTGGCTTATTTGTAGCCTTTAATGTGCCCTACCATATACAAAAACCCGCATATTTCTAAAAATTCTCGTTTAGCTAATAATAATAATAATAACTGATTTTTGGGGTTTTTTTGGCCATAAATGGGGTTGTTTTTCAAAATTTTTCAAAACCTTTTTACGTGCATCTATAAAGACCTAATTGACGTGTTTGGTGCAAATTTGTTCGAAATCGATCGAATAGTTTTCTCTCTAGCTAATAATAATAATATTTATTAGTTAATCGCCTACTTTAATAAAAGAATACAAAGCTAGAGAGAAAACTATTCGATCGATTTCAACCAAATTTGAACCAGACATGTCCAGTACGCCTGTATAGATGCACGAAAAAGGGTTTTGAACAATTTTGAAAAACAACCCCCTTTTTGGCCAAAAAACCCCCAAAAAATCAGTTATTACTTTTTTATTAAAAAACGGCTCTAACAATTTTGATAAAATTTGACTTATTTGTAGTCTTTAATGTGCCCTACCTTATACAGAAACCCGCATCTTTCTAAAAATTCTCGTTTAGCTAATAATAATAATAATAATAACTGTTTTGGGGGGTTTTTTGGCCATAAAGCGGGTTGTTTAAAAAAAATTTCAAAACCATTTTACGTGCATCTATGAAGACCTAATTGACGTGTTTGGTGCAAATTTTTTCGAAATCGATCGAATAGTTTTCTCTCTAGATAATAATAATAATAATAATAATATTTATTAGTTAATCTCCAACTTTAATAAAAAAACTCTCCTACCCCACCCTACAAGTCACAGTGAATCTGTTTAGTAATTTAAATGTATTTGTGAGAAAGTATGTGCCAGTTCCTGGTACCGTTTATTTTACTGTGAAACGAAAAAAGGTAAAGACTAGCTAATGTTTTTTTCTTTCTCCCCACTATATATGGAGAAAGTAGTATATGGAGAAAGTATTGCTTTCGTCCAAATTTTCGAATTTGAATTTTTAGCGGAATTATCTGTTTTGGTGATCCCTGAACTCCAAACAATTGTTTAGTGGAATTATCTGTGTTGGTGCTCCCTGAACATAAAAATATTTTTTAGTGGAATTATTTGTTTTGGTGCTCATTGAACCTAAAAAAAAGGGTTTCTTTACTTTTTCACTATACTATAGTATAGAGAAAGTATAGTGATCGCAAAAAAAATCGATGTTGAGATTTTTGTAGAAATATCCGTTTTGGGACCCCCTGAGTCCAAAAAAGTGGTTTTTACAAAATGTCTGTCTGTATGTCTGTCTGTATGTATGTCTGTATGTA
Organism: Philaenus spumarius; assembly: GCA_018207615.1. NCBI lineage: Eukaryota > Metazoa > Arthropoda > Insecta > Hemiptera > Aphrophoridae > Philaenus > Philaenus spumarius. The sequence continues at coordinate 90,209 of JAGFPH010003746.1, forward strand.
TGTCTGTATGTCTGTATGTATGTCTGTAGCCTATGTATACAAAGCTAGAGAGAAAAATATTCGATCGATTTCAACCAAATTTGCACCAGACATGTCCAGTACGCCTGTATAGATGCGCACGAAAAAGGGTTTTGAACAATTTTGAAAAACAACTCCCTTTTTGGAAAAAAAACCACCAAAAAATCAGTTATTATTTTTTTATAAAAAAACGGCTCTAACGATTTTCATAAAATTTGGCTTATTTGTAGCCTTTAATGTGCCCTACCATATACAATAACCCGCATATTTCTAAAAATTCTAGTTTAGCTAATAATAATAATAATAACTGATTTTTGAGGGTTTTTTGGCCATAAAGGGGGTTGTTTTTCAAAATTTTTCAAAACCTTTTTACGTGTATCTATAAAGACCTAATTGACGTGTTTGGTGCAAATTTGTTCGAAATCGATCGAATAGTTTTCTCTCTAGCTAATAATAATAATATTTATTAGTTAATCGCCTACTTTAATAAATGAATACAAAGCTAGAGAGAAAACTATTCGATCGATTTCAACCAAATTTGAACCAGACATGTCCAGTACGCCTGTATAGATGCACAAAAAAGGGTTTTGAACAATTTTGAAAAACAACCCCCTTTTTGGCCAAAAAACCCCCCAAAAAATCAGTTATTACTTTTTTATTAAAAAACGGCTCTAACAATTTTGATAAAATTTGGCTTATTTGTAGTCTTTAATGTGCCCTACCTTATACAGAAACCCGCATCTTTCTAAAAATTCTCGTTTAGCTAATAATATTAATAATAATAACTGTTTTTGGGGGTTTTTTGGCCATAAAGCGGGTTGTTTAAAAAAAATTTCAAAACTATTTTACGTGCATCTATGAAGACCTAATTGACGTGTTTGGTGCAAAT
>JAGFPH010003746.1:91125-111319 GCA_018207615.1 Philaenus spumarius
AATCGATCGAATAGTTTTCTCTCTAGATAATAATAATAATAATAATATTTATTAGTTAATCTCCAACTTTAATAAAAAAACTCTCCTACCCAACCCTACAAGTAACAGTGAATCTGTTTAATAATTTAAATGTATTAGTGAGAAAGTATGTGCCAGTTCCTGGTACCGTTTATTTTTTTTTTGTGATGTCTGTCCATGTGTACAGAGCTGGAGACCATACCAACTGTCCGATTTTGATAAAATTTGGTATGTAGGTGTAGTTGTGGAATATCTCCAGAAGTCCATTTCATTTTTTAAATGTTTTTCATTTTAGGTGTTTACTCAATAAAAAAGGCAAAAAACGAGAAAAATAAAAATTTCTCAAAAACGGCTCTAACGATGTTGGTAAAATTTGGCTTATTTGTAGCCCTTAATGTACCCTACCATATGTAAAAAACCGCATCTTTCTAAAAATTCTCGTCTAGCTAATAATAATAATAATAATAATAATAATAACTGATTTTTGGGGAGTTTTAACCAAAAAGGGGGTTGTTTTTCAAAATTTTTCAAAACCATTTTTCTTGCATCCATACAGGCCTAATTGACATGTTTGGTGCATATTTTTTCGAAATCAATCGAAAAGTTTTAATAATAATAATAATAATATTTATTAGTTCTCTCCTACTTTAATGTGCCCCCCCTCCTACTTTAATACAATTATGAATCACAGTGAATCTGTTTAATAATTTAAATATATCTGTGTGAATGTATGGCAGTTCCTGGTACTAAGAAAGGATTTTAAAGTATTTCGCATTTAAGTGTTGAAACAATCCCTCAAACCATAAATATTGTTTGTTTTATATCTCAAAAAAGATATGGTCTAGGAACGTGGAATTTGGTACACATATTGGTCATAGGCTCTAGAGGCGCACTAAGAAATCATTTTGAAATATTTTGCGTTTAAGGGTTGAAACAACCCCTAAAACCATATTGGCTAGGAACATGGAATTCGATACACTATTGCTCATAGTAGCTAGAGGCACACTAAGAAAGGATTTTTAAATATTTCGCGTTTACGGGTTGTTTCAACTCTTACTCTTGGGACGGTATAAAGTTTCAACTGGGAGAAAGTATGTGCCAGTTATCTGGTAACGTTTATTTTAAATTTTATTTGTTGTTTAATAGTATCAAGAAAAGTCTACCTTCATAACAAAGTATGGTATGTGAAAAAATAAACAGTAATGAAATGTAATAGTTTTAAATAGTTAACGTTTAGACAAATGTACAAAATAAAAGGGTGCTGAAAACTTAGGTAACTGTGGTAGCATGGAAAAATAGTCTTTTGCATGCTTATAACGTATTTAGTTATTTACACACGAAGCTCTACAACGGTAGTCCTTGGTTTATTTCGAAAGATGCTTTCCTTCATCCCCCCCCCCCCACACACACAAGCGTCCAATGGGGGAAGGACGTGGGAGTGGAATGGGTATGGACAGTTTATTCATCAGAAAATTAGGCGATTGCCCCAAACTCTCTTTGAAGTAAAGCCATAGTGTCTACAGAGGTATGACTTATAGCGCCTTGTTACTGGAAACACTGGGGATAAAAAGCCAGATTACTAGTACTATAAAATCTCTTTAGACCTTTTGAAAAGGTTCAAGGCCGTTCTCTTTGTAAAGTGCCTGGTTTAAAGCAACACCATTCCCGTTATTATCTGCAACGAAATACGGAACTCCCCTAACACAGCCTGTTACGCGCTTACTATATGTTGTGGCTCTTCTAAGTTGAAGGCGTTGAAATCCAAGAAAACTGTTGTTTGATTGTTGATGAAACATTTTGAGTGTACATTATAATATAGGAACCCAGGGTTATCCTAGCTCATTGCTACATACAACTACTGTCTTTGTTGTCCGTTACATTAAAAAATTGACCAATTTGTATTCTATACTGAAAACCACCAAGGTTTTTAAACATTATTCTCAAAGACGTATTACTGATATTTATTTTAAAAGATATAATATGGTGAAGGGTTCTTTTTGGGGACTGCAGGACTGGCAGAAGAAGTCTACCGCGGTTTTCATTAGTGGTAGTTTTTGAACGACCTAAAGCTTCTTTACGAGTCGGAACACTGGGTACGACTAAACTTGTCAGCAAAAATTATCACTACGTCATTACTTGGCAGCTGTTTGTGAAATCGTTCTTGAAACTCTACAACAGTTCGCTTAAAGTAGAACCACTGGAACGACCTTTTCCATGCGTGAAAATCAAGATCTACGATAACACTTTCTCTGGAGCGGTAAGAATCATTACAGCGTTAACTAACTTCAAACAAGAAAGTAATATTATCTGGGAACAATTAAAAATGTAACCATCTGTTCTAAAAACCAACCACAGTTGATTTAATTACAGTACTGTTTATTTAGTTGCAAACCAAACATGAGAAATTCAATTATTTAGTTCATATTTTTTGTAATACATGTTACGTGTTCTACTAGACCAATTTACATAAAACGAACATTATATCTACAAATAAATCATACACCATTTTAACTAAATTAATTTTAATTTAAAGTGTAAAATTATGTAGACAATTTGTTTGTTTTACTGACTACATACACATTTTTGACCGAGCGAAGAGAGGTCTCCGTTTAGTTTGATAGTTTGGCATTTCGTCTGTGTCTGTCTGTCTGTCTCTCTGTCTATCTCACGATTACTGCCAAACGCCTTGACCGATTTGGATGATTTTTTGCATACATGTTCCTTATTCCTAGGCCGAGCGATGTATGTATACGGGTTTTTCCATTTTTCATTTATAACCCCTTAAATAAAATAAAAATGGCGGCCGGACCGTTTCTCTTAGTGTAAGCTTTTTTCCAAAGCCAGTTTGTGGCTTAACCGTAAGTCGAATTTAAAAACTAATGACATTTTGCTAAAAGAAAATTGAATTTTAAACGAAATTGTGTTCTTGATTTTTTCCGTATCTCTAACGGTAAGCTCAAAAAATGGCTGTAAACTTCAACTTTGTTAAAAATCATCCAAGTTTTTGTATTTTAACCATGTTTTTATACGTTCTAAACCAATTTAAAAGTGCTTTTTTGTATATAAAGGTTCAAAGAATTCATATATGCCAGTCAAAAAATGATTGAAGTAAAATTAACAAAGTTATTACCTCAAGAAACAAGAATGTTCAGTAACGAAAGGAAAAAGTTCAACTTTAGGCCTACATAAAAAGTAGTAAACATTTTTTGTAATTTTTTCAGGAACGTAAAGAAGTTTCGTAATTTAGTTCTAAATAGAACTGTATAGATATTTATCAATTTCAAATTTCTTATTTTGAAAACACCAGTTTTTATGTTCCTACTACAAGACTGCTGACAAAACTAGGCCTATTTCGAATAGTATTTTAGGAGTACATCCTTTGCCCAAAAATTACATATTATTTTACGAAAGTGTAGAGAATAAATCAGAGTATTGAACTGTATACTTGTAAATTATTATTTCATAAAAGTATTTGACTTAGCTTTACTCTAATTACAAAATGAGACGAAACAAATGAACCCTAGCGGCGATAAAGGACATGGGAAGTGTTGGTACATGGGTTGAGATCACTATCACGACGCTTTAACATAGTTTGTTTTCATTATTTCTAATATTGGAATATGATATGGAACTGTAACTGCATTGTTAAGGTTTAGTTATTTAAGTATGTAAATATTTAATTCTATGTTTTCCCTCAATAAAGCGATATTTCAGCCACCTTACTCATTATTAACCTAAATAAAACATAATGCCCCAAAAAAAAAAAATCTTTAGCAGTTAATGCTCAAGAAAAGAAAAAAAAACGATAACTAGGAACCCCGGAATTGCAAATTAATGTTTCACGGGCTAAACCTTCTGCTTACTTCCTTACTGGCACACTATTTTTAACTTAAGCTCAAAACTACATTTGTGATGCAGAATATGAAAAGGGACCTCTTGTCGCAAATTTTCAAAATTGAGATTTTGGTATTTCCTTAAAGAGGGTTGATTTCTGAACAATTTAACACACAAATCATAATTCTATCTTAAAAACTAAGGAAGTTATGACCAAATGAAAATTAGTTACGGAAAAAGGTAGTTTTGAGAAAAATGCAATTTAAGTTTTAAATACCAATTATGCCTAGATTGGTTTATTTCACGCCAACGCTTGTATTATTTATGCAGCTGCTTACCTTGCTATTAAAATTAATTTGATTCTTAATAATAGATATTGTCTCGATTATTATTAATGTAATAATACAAAAGGTTGTTTGTTGGATTTTAAGCCTGTTTTAGTAGTACATTTTTAACTAGTCAAAAAAAGAGCCATGTTGTCGGGAATTGTATCAAAATAATCAGAAGATGTTCTGACACTATTAGTAAAAACTACAGTTAGCATTCCTGAAACGTTGCTAGATTACAGGAGATGCTACTTTCTGAGACACTGCAAGCAATGTTAATCATTACGAAAAGGGGCCTCTTGTCGCACTCATGTTATTTCTCCATAACGACAAGAGGTCCCTTTTCTCAGACCTGACATCTGTTGCTTAGATACCATTTTTCGATTATTTCTTGACTACAAACCACTTTACAATTGATGATAGCTTGTAAATAAGAAGTTGGGCAACAATAGTCGATAAAAAACCAAAAGTCGATATTTTTTAGCCTTACTACTTATTTTGCCTATACTGAAAATTTTACTCTATTGACAAGAGGTCCCTTTTCATTTTCCAAATCACATTTGTTATTTCACCGAGTGAGGTCTACTGTTCACAGAACTACTAGTTATATTGATCACAGTTAGTTATTAAAGGTATAAATAACATCTAAATTTCACTAAAATAAAATTTTGTAACGTAACCACAGGACACACATGAGAATACAGCATTACGTATTCATACATTTTCATTTAACAAGACCTCTCGCGACGTCAGGAGCTTTATATGCAAATTATACACACACCTGTACGCATTTTGGTTTAGCTTAAAGATATATGAGGTGAGAGTGAGGTCATTTACTCTAAAAACAATAATTTTCCTTCTTTCATAGATTTAGAAAAGTAAAGCCATAACACACCAATAGGCAGAACCTCATTATCAGGAGTTTTGGAATTTGTCGAATTAAATTTGGTATCAATCGAATGAAATAAAATTCATTTATTGCTTAAAGAGATACACTTTCCTGGCAAGAAGTTCTAATACAGATTACAAGAAGCAAAACAAAATCTTACATTATTTGTAACTAACAAAAATCAACCAAAAATAAAGTTCTCTGATAACAATCCTTATATAATAATTCTCAAATGTATTTTTTTCTCTCTAAACGATATCTCCCTTAATTCTTCATAACGATTAATTATTCAAGCATCATTTTAAAGCTTATGTTCCCCGCTATTGACGAAAAATAGACAAACAGCTTAAAATTCATGTTTTCGTTACAAAAATCATCGATTAAAAGAACTTTTATATTATACTTCGTATGGTTCCTAATGAAAGGCGCCCTCTATTAACAATCTGTTTAACTAACATGACTGCTGTTAGGTTGATTGATTATAGTCCAAATGCAACGTTTATAAACTCTTATTTATAAACCAATGCAAATAAATAGACGTAATTAACTGAACTAAATCAACGAATTAAATCAGGTAAGTACTCCTAACTTGTGAAATATTCACACTGGTCAGCTAAATAACTTAAAAAAGTCTAATTCCTTCTTAGTCCTGTCAATTTAAACCAAAAAATAAGAGTAAAGCTACAAAAATTTCCCACCAATCTGAAAATCAGTAATATTGTCAAAAATATGATTAAAAATAAAATTTTAAAGTTCCCCATCTTTCCCCTGTGTGGAAAAAATTATATTGAAGGTCAAATGTCAAAAAATGAGTTTTTCGCGATTTTAAGCAAAACGGTAAGTTTTATCATAACAATACTTCAGAAAAAAATTGTAGATCATAAAATTATCTACAAAAAATGTATCAATACATTTTTTCCTACGAGCCACCGTTTTTGAGATATAACGATTCAAAAAGCTGTAATCGTCATAATATGCATGAGTACGCCACGTATATACATATCTATAGTTGTAATATATGTTAAAACATTTTTCTATCGGTCATTGTAACTTACACTTATAATATAAAATATACATAAGATATAACTATAAAAATATCAGGTAAAATGAAAAAACTGTCGTATTTGATGGCTATAATGATTGCACGAGAAATACCAAAGCTACAGAACAACCTCGTCGAACTTTAGCAACATCTACATCAATTGATATTTTATTTGATGAAAATATGACAGTTCCAACCACTCAACAAAAATTTCTTACAAATACTCACAACAAGTCTCGGTTCATTTCAATGTTGAAAGAAAAATTTACTGCTGAAAATATATTGGTAAAACAAGCTAATAATGATGCTGATGTATTCATAATTGAAACAGCAGTAGAACAATTCAATACAACTATTGTTGTTGGTGAAGATGTAGACTTACTCGTATTACTCACTGCTCGAACTCCAACTGAAAAAACTATTTTCTTCTTAAAACCAGGAAAAGCTCAACATCAATCGGAAATCGTCAAAAAGTTTATCTACTTTTGCAGTGTCAAAATCATGTACTATTTTTACACGCAATAACTGTCTGTGATACAACATCTGCATTTTATCTGGTAAAATAACAGTTTTCAAAATGTTTGAAAAACAAAATTTAGTTCAATGTGCTGAAGTTTTTAAAAATAGTAATTCAACTCGACAAGAAATTATCACTAACGGCATTCGCTTTCTTCTTTCTATGTACGGAGCTCCTAAAAAAACTACCTGCTTAGATAAGTATAGATATGCATGTTTCGTTAAAAATACTAAAAGTAAAAAACAAGTACAATTAGCTTGTCTTCCTCCAACCTCAGTTGCTGCTCATCTACATCTTTTTCGGGTATATTACCAAGTTCAAGTGTGGCTTGGTTATCAGCTAGACCCTACAGACTGGGGTTGGAAGTTGGTCAACAATTCATTAGAACCAATCCAAAATTTACTTCCTCCTGCGCCGGAAAAACTGCTGAACACAATTTTTTGCAACTGCAAAAAGGGGTGCAGTGCTAAATGTGGTTGCAAAAAAGTCGGACTGTTTTGTTCTCTGGCATGTAAACATTGTCAAGGCCGGTCGTGCTCTAATATTGAATCACCAACAGTGGAGGATCCGTTTTGATTCCTACAAGGCGACATGCGATACATCGCTATTAACGCAGCTTACATGTACTCAGGATGAAAATGAAGAAGAACAAGAAGAAGAACAACAAGACGAACAAGAACAAGAACATCAAGAAGAAGAACAAGAATAAGAATTTGAAAGTTACGACTCGGACGATTAAATTTCACTACTTTTTTTTAACTTAAATTGCTTTTATCTTTTCAATCTCTGCTAATATCCATTATTTTCCAATAGTTTCAAATTAAACACGATCACAACAGACCCGTGGAATAGGCCTACTGGGGAAACCACGTCAAAAAAACGCGCTAAGTACACTACCTCATAGGTGGCGTGGAAACGTGTGCATATTATGACGATTACAACTTTTATAACTTTTTGAATCGTTATATCTAAAAAACGGTGGCTCGTAGGAAAAAAAGTATTATTACATTTTTTGTAGATAATTTTATGGTCTACAATTTTTATCTTAAGTATTTTTATGATAAAACTTACCGTTTTGCTGAAAATCGCGAAAAACTCATTTTTTGACCTTTGACCTTGAATAAAATTTTTTCCATACAGGGGAAAGATGGGGAACTTTCAAATTTTATTTTTAATCATACTTTAAACAATCTTACTGATTTTCAGCTTGGTGGGAATTTATGTAGCACCGAATGTCTAAATTGACGGGACTATTCTGTTTTCGGCGCAATATTCACGGACATTTAAAAGCTATGTAGTGTCTATGATAAAATAGTTTGTCTGAATTTGATAATCTGTGTCCCATACACTAACTGCAAAAGATTCATTATGTTTTAATTATATTTGTACTCTCACATATATTTATTTGTGAAACATTTTAAGATTTCACAGCCAAAAATAAAACGAAAAATGTTATCAAAAACCAGTTTTACACAGTAGGCAAATAGAGTCAAGATACAATTTTAAGAAATAGTTGTTATATGAAGTCGGTGATGCACTTACTTTGGGCACAGGCATAATAATTAATTTTGATCTGTTTGATTTTTTAGTTGAGTTTTACTATAATTTGTTTTATTCGATCTTACAACGAAGTGGGCTTAACTTCAGTACTTGCTTACTAGTAAGTAACTAAGTTTGATTTTGACACAGTAGAATATCTTTCTGTTTTAAGTGTGTTTCAAACGCACTTAAAGTTTTGTTTTTGTTTATAGTATCTGGAAATTTTTGTTAAAATTTTAGTGGTTTAAATTTCAATGGGGAAAAAATTAAATTTAAGGAAAATAATATGTCTTTTGATTTTAAATATTTCGAAAGTAAACGATACATGGTTTTTCTATAAATTGTATACAGCATGTTATTTTTAATACGCTACCAAATATTAATCTGGTATTAATTAAGCCGGTCACAACAGCTAGTATGTAAATAAACTGGACCGAAGGTTATTTTTCTCTCGTAATGTTGGTATAAGAAAAGCTAGTTTGTCGTTGACAGGTTGGCACAGTTTCATTTATTTCAGTGGAATCTACATTGAACAATATTCTAGTACGTAAATTGATTGCTTTGGCAAAGTTATTCTTTTATTATTAGTTTTGTAGGTTATAATGTTATTCTGTCTTTTTTGTATGTCTGTTGCCTCTTCAAATTGTTATTTATAACTAATGGTTTTACCGGTATTGTCTCTATAAATGTAACTTTATAAATCATCCTGTATAATTTCCATTGCTCCTAAACGGTTAGGTTTAGGAAACGATTCCGATTTAAAACTAATTTTAAATTTGGAAACACAAAAAATATATAGAATAGCTAATAAAAGTGTAGGATGAACAGTTCAGAAATTGTATTGGAAATGTATTTTAATGATTATGTTTGGTAGCTGGAGTTAAATGTGGCAAAGTTAAGAACTTTCTGTTTCTCACAGTAATGAGAAACATGACAGCTACGGCAAAATTTGATAAAACCACTAATATTGACGGTTACAAAATTATATAAGCTTTGATGATAAACATAACTGTGATATTCAAATTTGATAAAAGCCATTAATAAATTAAGTTGACAATTTTCTACACCTTGATGATAATCACGACTGTTATAATCATATTTGGTAAAATCCATTAGTTGTTGATGGTAAAATAACTATATTCTTTAAATATTAAAGGCACAGATATGAAATGAAAATAACGTTAAGAACTTTATCACTAATAAAAAAAAATAAATTATCAATAAAAGTGAATGTATTATATATATAATGAGGTTAAAAGTGTTTGAAAATAATCGGAATTATTTTATAAATTAATAATAATAAATAAACAATATTGTTACACTTCAATATATACATGCAAAATAACTGCCCCTAACACCATTATTCTTTTGTGTGTCTTTCGCATCAATGCATTTCAGAGATATTTAAATAAACGGTATCAGTTAACTGACACAAACTTTCTCCCAACTTACTGTGGTCAAAATAATATTGTTTTTAATCATTTTATTTTTTACTAGTTTTTAGAACAAAACAAAAAAATAATATTCTACCTACGTCAATCGTATAAAAAAATTATTGTCCCAGGCGGGATTCGATCGCGCGACCTTTGAATTACTGGCCGTGTTCGCTACCGTGGTGCTACCCTGTGCGGCCGCCGCCGCGATGCTAGATTGACAACACAAACTTGTTTATTTTTAAACATTTCACCATAATTATAAAACGCCGAAGTTTTGATAATAGCGGGTGGTGTCATTTTGTTTGGCATCTTAACTACTATAAATAATGAAAATTTGATCAAAATCGTTAGAGCCGTTTTTGAGAAATTAGCATTTTTGTCGTTTTTTATGGGTTTTTAGCGGTAAATTACCCATAAAAATTTAAAATTCAAAAAAAATGAAAAAAAACTCCTGGAGATATTAGGGTTTAGTAATTACATACCAAATTTCATGAACATCGGACCAATAGTGTCCTCTCTGGTCGTGTATACATACAGACAGACTGACAGACAGACACCACTCTAAAAACACTTTTTTGGGTTCAGGGAGCACCAAAACAAAAAATTCCACTAAAAATATTTTTGGGTTCAGGGAGCACCAACACAGATAATTGCACTAAACAATTTTTTGGGGTTCTGGGAGCACCAAAACAGATAATTCAACTGAAAATTCAAATTCGAACATTTTTACGAAAACAATACTTTCTCCATATACTACGTATAGGGTGGAGAAGTAAAAAACATTCTACAGTAAAGACTAGACCTAAGTTATAACAAAAGTATACAACTAAATACATTTGAAGTATAAAACTACTCACAGAGTACACTTAACGAAAATAATTTGAAATATACTATTCAATTCTTCATACTATACGAAAATATTAGTTCATCTGGATTAGGATAAGGAAAAACTGGTTTATGGTGGTACACAACTCCTTTCCGACTTTTAAGAACTTTTAGTACTTAATTATCACATTTTTATGTTATTTTAAGTTTTTATCGATTTTGGGGAAACCAGACTTGCTATAAGGTCGTGCAAAAGAAAAATTACAGAATAATATCCTAGATTAATTTTTTAGATAAATCCCCGATAATGTTTCATTCTTGTACGAAAAATCTCATAAAATTGTTACTTCTGGTAAAAATTGTGCTTCCGGTTATTATGTTTTATGCTAACCAACTCGTCCGAGCGACTTTGCTAACAAACGAGTGTACCGAATTTGAACCAAATCGGGCGTAAATGCGGCCATTACAGTGCGAACACACATACATCTATATATAATTTGTCTAATGACAAAACGTGTTCTGGGGACCATGATTGGTGGTCATTGACTCCCAAACTTAGGTCTTACCATATGGGTTACTGCAATAGTTCATATTTACTATGGAAATTCGCTAATAATGTAATAGAAAACTTTCGAAAAATGGTTGCCAATGTTTCAACCAGTAAGATAAAAGTCAAAATTTAATATAATTCGTACCATATTGTAAAATATTCATAAAAAGAAACTACCGCTTTCTAAGATGGCATTGATTTCATTTCGCCTTAACCTAATAAACATAAACTAATAGAATTAAATGAAGGAACCTTTAAGAATGTAGACCGAAGTATTTAATGTTAAAAATTAATTGATTTAGCTTTGCTATGCAACACTTATAGTAAACACTTTTAATAAAATAAATTTTGTTGTCATTTTTGCTAAATATAAATTGTTCAAATGACTCTTTACTAATCTATATATTAAAAGAATTTATGAAAACTTGTGGCAGTCAGTACGGCCATTCTATCCGGCCGATTTCCTCATTTTTTTTTTAAATTGCAGGTAACCATTCACAGATATGTCATCAAGCATTACAAATAATGTATCTTTCGCCTTACAAACGTTATAATCAAATGCAAATTTCTGCTGTGTATTCCTTATGGGGTTTTTTTTTGTTCTTTGTCCACTTTGCGTTCGTATACCATTCATCCGATTGCTTTTAAATTTTGCATAGTAACACAGGTTAACCCTGGGAAGGTTTTAGGCCATTTACCAAAGTCCTATGACATTAGGGCTACGCCCCAGTGGCCCTCAAAGTTTCAATGTTAATCTTATGGAAGAAAGATTTCTATTGATTTTATCAAAAACAGCTGATTTTATCAGGGGCAAAAAAACAGCTGTTCGTATAAAAAACTTAGCAACACATCATGTTTGTTTACTTTCATTACCATAGCAACATTACTTAGAAAATTTGAAGAGTATTACCTTTTTGAGGTTACATTGACAAACTAAAAACAAACACAAACAAAAATCAACGAAAAATGCTAACTATATTTTAATTCAATTCAAACATTGGTTGTTACAAACCTATTATATATAAAACAGCTAATTTGGATCAAAAACTGAACATAATTTTAGGGTGGGCCTACAATGAACCAAAACACCAATTGGGCTAATTATTAGAATCAGGTTTTATTATAATTCTTCACAACTACCAGTTTTTTTTAGATTAGGTAAAATTTTCCAACTGCGAGCGAAGCGAAGCAGCCATTTTAGGCCGAAGGCCGAGGCGGGGTTGGGACGCGGAGCGTCCAGGGGCAGAGCCCCTAGTTATTATTAAAATAAATTATGTGCAGATTTTTGTTTTGTTGTAATAGTTCATTATTGAAGTTTATGTATAAGGACATCACACTACCTAAACTGTTTGGCTTACAATTTTGTATGATCTGGCCAGTTGGCGTATTCGTAAAATTTGGGATACGAAGTTTTCAATATAATAATTTAAATGATGCTAAAAACCTCACCGTTCTATTTCTGAAAGTATTAAAAAGTGATTCTTTCATAATAATAATAATGTTTTTATAAGCCATCGAATCTCTTCCCTCCAACTACCAAATTTATAGTTAGTTACAATGTTTCATACTACTGGTTATATATGATTCGTTTTTTAACTACATTTTGCATACACCCTTTATACCTACTTACAAGCGGGACAGCATATAATAAACGACCCGAGACACATCAGACAATATCACGGATGTGTTGTTTCCCCTCCCTTTCCTCTGCGGGCCTAATACAGTACGTGCGCGGAGCAAACGAGAAGATACCATCAAGGTTACGGCCCTTACAACGTATAAATAATGGATACGTATTGCCTTACACTCTCTCCTCCGTAGACAACGTATACTTTCAAATTCTAATCAATCGTGGATGTGTTTTGCATCATGTTCGTCGGCCTCTTAAACCTACATCACTCTCAGGCTCTGCCGAACCTCTGCTATTTTGGATATACAGTTTCACGAAGTTTTCTGTGATTACCAGTCCTCAAGCATTATTAAAATATTAACATAAACTTAGGTGTTTTGTATTTCAAGACTATCTGCGTTTGCATCCTTACAAGACCTGGTTTGTTGTAACAGTAGAAGTAAATATGAAATTGAATTAACATTCTGCATATACATTTCGTATACAGCCTGTTCTTTTTAAGTGTGCCCTTATTGGGATCTCAGAAATTATAAATTTTGCAGAAAATTTTAAATGAGGACTTCACAATTAGGGGCGTCTATACAAAATTCATAGTAAGCGACCACATTAATAAATGGCTATATGCTAATTTACATAAAATTTTAGACTTTATAATTTTATGATAAGGATTTACCATTTATTCATATTAAAAATATTTTAAATCTTGTTCACTTTGATGTCGTAGGCTAATGACTTAGTCTAAATGAACCTAACACCTGTATAAGTAGAGCCTAACCTCAAACATTATTTCTAATTTGTGCAAAAATCTAATCAAATTGGCATAGTTACAAAAATAACATAAGCACTCGTAGTGAAGATGCATTTAGAAATACCTGTTGGGTGCGTTTTATTCTTATTTTATATTTACTAACAGGTACTTCGCTTTGGAATAATTCAGGATTGAAATAAATTTTAAAATTAATATAAAAATCTTGTTCCGGCAATTTAATCTTTGCAATCCTTATTCAAAATAACATAACCCAATTGAATTAAAATTTGAAACATAAAAAATAACATGGAAAAAATAAGGCGAACATTTAGAACGACTCTACTTGTTGAAATGACATCAGCTGACTATCGTTTTTATTACAGTTAGTAGCGATACCAGGCTAACTTTTATACTTTGATCAACTCGTGCGTTCTGTTTATCTTTATGAAGCAATACTATATAAACGGTAGGTATTAAGTCTATGTTTAAGTCGGTAGGTTACTCTATTTTCACGCGTCATATAAACTTGATTCCAATAATGATAATAGGTATGAAACATAGAAAAATATGTATGTGAAATAAACAGTATAAATATTTATATTTGTATAAATATACTAAATTTTAGGTGACCAATTTATTTTTATTGTCTTATATGCCATTCAAAGAAGAGTTTAAGTTAGGTTATTTTATATTTTTTTTATATTCGTTTTAATAAACATTATGTTATAGGCTTGAAACGTCTCGTCGTAAATATTTTCTTTATACACACATAATATGCATAATTTTTAAACCCCTAAAAAAGTCGCAGAACAATTTTTAACCAGGGATTAAAATTTCGTTACACACAGATATCAGTTACGCTATCTTGTCAATTTGGAACAATTAAGATATCACCAATTCAAAATTGACGGGGTAAAAATAATTATACAATCCTTTGGAAGAATTTGTAGAAATTACTGGTAGCCTACTAGCAATGCAAAAAATATGTTTTTTCCGTTTATGCTTTAAGTAAGGAGAACAGGTGCATTTACTTACACGTGCAAATATCGGAGACGTTAAATAAATATTATTTGAAAGTAAGAATCGTAAGAGGATCGTGGCCATTGGTTCTCTCACAACGTTTTAGTGCACTACTAGTGGACATTTTAAGGCGAACTCTGTCTTCCAGTTGACACTCGAGAAAGAGTTGTCGCGGCGTTTATTTGAACCTGGTTTTACAATGTGCACTGACGCAATTTCCGCTAATTTTGCAGCAAATAACTTCTATATAGTACAAATCCTAGACTACATAATATAATATACAACTGCAACCTTCCCATAAATTTCCAACTTTGATTAAAACATACAAAATTATTCCTATATTTTAAAGGAGGAAGACAAAATCGTCAAAGTGTTATGCCAGTTGCGGTTGCAAGTGATTTGGATAAACACCTAGAAGAGTTTGTGAAGGGCGCCTCGATCGGACGATCGTGCCCGGACAACTTATCGCCGGAGTAATGTCTGTATGCTTTCTGGGTAGCTTTCGAACGTGGCAGGATGGTCCAAAAACGGCAGCAGCGGGAACCTTTCCGGTTAGAAGTTCATAATAGTGGAATAAATGTCGGTTGTAGTTGTTTAAATTATTACGTACATTCAAATGTACAATACTCTCTCTGCTGGCTTGAACTTATAACTACGACTTGCTGGAGGTAAAGGCACGAGAACTGTGCTAAATCCCCAAGAAGTGATTATCTACAAACCATACTCTTGACAATCTAAACCCTGCATTCAGCATAGGATTTGTGTGAAATGGTTGTCAATGTAAATCCATCCATGATTTATATTACTATCTATTTATTATATTTAAACAATATGAAGGGTACCTGCCACTTTTGTACTGAAAGTATACTGTAAGTATCAGTTTGACTTCAGAAGCAAATTTAAATTACGACATATATAATATTACTACCTGACCTGTACGGCGTTGCCCGTGGTGGTTGGTATTTTCAGTCTTTTTAACGAAATTGTATTCTTTCTAAGTGTTCAGTCAGTGAGTGGTATTTGGCTTATATATATATAGATCTTAAATAATAAAAGCACTATTGCCATAATAATAAAAGATCTGAAATTATGATTTTAGTAACTTTGATCCCCCCCAAACCCCTCCAAAAAATTTCTAAAGTTTTCATACCCTTTCTTAGTGAGCACCTATGGCCCTAGAGGAAGCTACATACCAAATTTCATTCCAATCCGTTCGGTAGTTTTGAAGAAATCGTGATTTAATAACTTTGATTCCCCCAAACCCCCCCCCTAAAATTTAGAATTTTTTCAAACCCTTTCTTAGTAAGCACCTTTGGCCCTAGAGGAAGCTACATACCAAATTTCATTCCAATCCATTCGGTAGTTTTGAAGAAATCGTGATTTAATAAATTTGATCCACCAAACCCCCCCTAAAATTTCGAATATTTTCAAACCCTTTCTTAGTGATCACCTATGGCCCTAGAGGAAGCTACAAACCGAATTTCGTTCCAATCCGTTTGGTAGTTTTGGAGAAATCGTGATTTAGTAATTTTGACCCAAAATCCCCCCTAAGATTTCGATTTTTTTTAACCCTTTCTCAGTGAGCACCTACGGCCTTAGAGGAAGCTACATACCAAATTTCATTCCAATCCATTGGGTTGTTTTAAAGAAATCGTTTTTTAATAACTTTGATTCCCCTAAACCCCCCTAAAATTTCGATTTTTTTCAAACCCTTTCTTAGTGAGCACCTATGGCCCTTGAGGAAGCTACATAAAAAAAATTCATTTCAATCCGTTCGGTAGGTTTTGAGAAATCGTGATGAGTGAGTGAGTGAGTGAGTGAGTGTGTGAGTAAGTGATATTTCGCTTTTATGTATATAGATTAAAGGGTGACATGACTCTTTCGTTGTTAGTAGACTCAAAAGTTTATTGGTTTTCATTGATCTGACAAAAGAATTTTACAACGTCGGTCGTCAAAACGGGTCCACACGCCGACTCCGTTGGAACCTTCTATACACATAATCATGTTATGTTTTCTTAATTATAAAAGTGTAGGATTAATAATAACCCCAAAGCTAAGATGGTAAATAATGTTAAATGTCCAAATCAAATACTTCATATTCATATAATGCAGTTATAATAAGGGTTAAAAGAACCAGCAATGCTCAGGTCTACACTTTAATAAAAACCTAACCTAAAAGATAGAAATACAAATAATTGCTTCAAAGTTTGAAATCAGGTTTTACTGGAAATATTAGAACGAGCAGCTGTTTTATCTGTTATTTTATTCATTTGGTTGCTATAATAATTAATGTAAATACATTCAAGAAATATGTGTTGGTTCATCAGTTTAGCCCTAACCTAAGAATTTTTTCCGACTAAATTTACAAATATTGAAATTAAAAATTGTTTTTATCAAAATGAATTATAGAACATGTTGCTCAGGGATAGTTAAACTTTTTATTAGTAAAACATTTTTTTCAATCGGTTCAGTAGTTCCAGAGATTACCCCCTAAAAACAAACAAACAAATTTACCTCTTCATAATATTAGTACAGGAAAAACTAAAATACCCTCAAATTCATGGAACAACTTTAAAATGGGTTTGAACTACAAATAAAAGTTACCATTTGCAATTCTCGAGGAGTACAGCGTTGAAATAAATATTTATACGGAGTCGGTAGAACAGTTTTTATTTGAAATATACATGAATAATTTAGGTAAAGTTAATTTACAAGGAGGACAAACTTTGCTATAATATGCAAATGACACGCTGTTTGAAGGGCCCAGCTGGGAGAAGTCTGCGGCTTTGGTGAAGCGATTGTTAGAAGTAGAAAGTCAGTTCACAATAATTATTCAGAAAATGAAATCTATGTCAGTGTCACCGAGCGGTGACGGCTGTACATTTGTGTCTTTATGCTTATTGTGTCCAGAATGCGTCTGTGAATGTATACAGAAAGGCACACATTACATCATATACTTAGGAGTACATTTTGACAGCCACATTCAGTATGTAAGGACGAACTGAGTTGTTTTATTTTATTTCCACAATAAGAATCATTCTGTGCCACAAACTATTGTTCAATACGTGTACTTTGCAAATGTGCATTGAATATTACAGTACGGTATTATTGCTTGGATATGATTTTCAAATCGGTTCTTGCGACATTAAAGAATACTCAAAAGCGTACCAATTACGCGTAATTCGTGTTTTCAGAACATTAATTAGTGTTTTGACGTAAAAATTTTTTTTTAAATATTTGCCAAGTAAATTATTGTTTAATATGTGTATTTTGTATATGCGCATTTAATTTTATTCGGTACTAGCTGGCTCGACCCGTCTTTTCACGGATAGACAAATCAAAGTTAAAAAAAACTCTTTCTTTGCGAGCACCTAGGGCCCTAGAGGAAGCTACATAATAAATTTCATTCCAATCAGTTCGGTGATTCTTTTTAGTAACTTTGACCCCCAAAATCCCATAAAATTTCGATTTTTTTTAAAAACCCTTTCTTAGCGAGTACCTATGGCCCTAGAGGAAGCTACATACCAAATTTCATTCCAATCCGTTCGATGGTTTTAGAGAAATCGTGATTTTGTAAATTTGACCCCCACAAATCCACCTAAAATTTCGAATTTTTTAAAACCCTTTCTTATCGAGCATCTGTGGCCCTAGAGGAAGCCACATACCGAATTTAATTCCAATCCGTTCGGTAGGTTTTGATAAATCGTGATTTAGTAACTTTGACCCCAACAAAACTCCTCCTAAAATTTCGAATTTTCGGAAACCCTTTCTTAGTGCGCGTCTAGAGCCTATAAAGAGTATTAGTGCCAAATTTCATGTTTGTAGGCCTCGTGGTTTTGGAGAAACTGTGATGAGTCAATGAGTCAATGGTATTTGACTTTTATAAGTATAGGCTAGATTACTGCTTGGATACGACTTTCAAATAGGTTCTTGCGCCATTAAAAATTGCTCAAAAGCGTACAAATTACGTATATATTAGTAAATCGAGTTTTCAGACAATCTAAGTGTATTGATGTAGCTAAAAATGTAAATATTTGCCAAGTAAATTATTGTTTAATTTGTGTACTTTGTATTTTATTTTATATTTTGTTTATGTGTGTATTTTGTTTAACTTTTTATTTTTTGCACAGTTTAATTTTTAAGTGAAACTAATGTGTTGTGGTAAATTTTGTGGACTGATTAGAAGTTTTTCTTCCCCCACAAACATTATCAACGTAAAGGATTATTTCCAAGAAATAAATGAGAAGTTTTCAATTTGTTTTGAAATTCAAATAAATAAAATCAATAATAGGATGTAAAAATTATTGGAATAGTGACTAAGTTCAGAACAAAGACAAAGCAATTTAAAATACGTAATACTTTTTGCTTAAACATTTTCGTACCTCCTACTGCGTTGTCAAGTTAGGAGACTGTAATAAACAATCCGGTCTGTAGAACGTAAATTGAAAGGGTATACTGCTAGCATCGTCTCTACGATATTTGCGGCGTTAATGGATACAATTAAATGAAAAGGTCCACATTAATAACCTCTAATGGATCAAATAATATGAATGTTTCCTTAGTTTAAAACCTGTAAGTTTAAGCTTTTCAGTTGTCAAATTTAGTGTTTCTAACTTGTTGCGAAGTATGCTAAACATATCTTACCAATATATGGGATCTATTAAATAAGCAGTTATTAAATATCTTATATTATTTAAATTTAATAAAGTACTATAAGTTTTATTTAACCACCAAGCGACTTCTTTTGTTCTTCTAATGACGCGTTTCGAGATATACATTAGAAAAATCCCTTGTTGAGTAAAAGGTTGTCATAACGTAACAAAAACGTTATGACATAGAAACATAAAACATATAAAAGGCACAGAACACAGTATGTGCGAGCAAACCTAGAGGATACCGGGTGGGGTCTGTCGGTCTGTAAGCCTAAAAACTATTATTTCTCACGAGATTGTTATCTGGGTCGTATAGGGTGTTCGAGTAAAATTCAGTTGGTAATTTTATAAAATAATTGGTGTTCTTTGTTTTTGTTTTTTACTTTAAAAGCATTATAAATATCAAACTATTCCTCATCATTCAATTATTTTCCTTTGTTGCAAATTTTTATACGTTTAAAGTTACTGCCAAAGTCCGCGCATCTGGGTTTTCGAGTAACTTTGGTCGCTCGTAATATTTGGAAATGTTACCCGGAAGAGACTGTTTTGCTGGTGTTTTTTAAAACGTACTTTGAACGCTCTTCCCGTTTGATCAGTGTATAGTTTGTCACAGCCATTAAAGGTTATTTTCCTGTTTGCTTTTTCAAAGACCTTGGGCTTTTGGGGCGGGAGTAATTTTTCAAAATTTTTAAATGTACGGAAGGGAATTGTTTTATTATTTTATTGAAGTTTGATGAGGTTACGTCGGAAAGAATGATTCCGCATTCAACATTGAATCAGCTTTCTCTTTCGGTGGTATTTTGGATTTGTTTTGTGAATAGCTTGACAAATGCAAAGTATTTGTATATTTTTTTTTGTAGTTTAACTTTTGGGAAAATATACAAGTCGCGCGGTGCTAAAACGGTTGAATATGGAGGATGTTCAAATATAGTAATGTTCTGTTCGGTCAAAAACAGCTTCAGAGATAGTGGGTTATTGTTATTGGTTAGATGGTTAGTTTGGTGTAGTGACTATATGAAGTGTAGATGAGTTATTGTTATTAGTTAGACGGTTAGTTTGTTGTACTGAGTATATGAAGTGTATATGAGGTATTGTTATTGGTTAGATGGTTAATTTGGTGTAGTGAGTATATGAAGTGTTTATGAGTTATTGTTATTTGTTAGATGAT
>JAGFPH010003746.1:119428-134120 GCA_018207615.1 Philaenus spumarius
AGCTAGAGACTTGAAACTTTAAACATAGCTCAAAACTGGATGACAATGCAATATTAACTCGTTTTCTTGTGTATGTTTTTCTTTTCGGTACACATTTATATTTTTAAGGAAATTAATAATTAAATAGATTGATATATTATTGGTAGGTAGGTATAACAATTTTCTATTTCAAATATGATCAGAACAAAAGAAACTGAAATAAACATGAAATTTGCCCCATGCCTATTATAATCTAATAAATACGTTTAAAATCGATTGCAAAATTTCAAACAAACAAGACTAGAAAATAGAATTAAATTAAATATAAACAGAATTTTTTTCCACGTTTAAAAAATGGACTAAAAAGAAGAAAATAATTTCTCCTAGCGCCATTCAGATTTATATTTCCTTACAGACTGTACTGAAAGTTTGTGGTTGTGAATTTGTAATAGCTATGGAAATTCTTGTAAGATTGAAAATGAAAAACGTGGTACGCATGCAATAGATATAGGAGTGTAGGGAGTAGCTGTGTTTTGAAAAAGTCTTTGGTGAACTATTCTTGCATCAATTTATTGCATGCGAACCAAGTTTTTCATTTTGTTTCAAGTATTTACATAGCTATTGAAAATGCACAATCACAACTTTTCAGGACAATCTGTATGTTGTTAGGAATCTTTATGAGGCTTTGAGAAGTAATTTAGGCCTTTAGAACCATTTTAAAAACGCGGTGTATTAAAAAAAAATTACTATATCAATTTGAAACTCTCCATACCACTTTAAAATGTAATACAAATTATATGACGAGTTGCAAGTCAATATTTTGAAAATTGATCTATTTTCAGCCACTTTATAAGGTCTCATTGCTTTTACCGGGTATCAAATAGCACTGTCATACACGAAACTATCAACCTTCTTGTCAACAATTTTTAAGATATATATTTTAAAATTGACTTTGCATGCTCATGGTTATGCTTGTTAAGTCTAAGGGAAGCTTTATGACGATATCTTGCAAATGTTGTTAGAACAGATGCATTACATCCAAAGACAAAACTTGAGAGCTCTTGCACTCTCAAGAGAAAAATACACTTCTTTCGCGATGAAAAGGGTAAACAATCTTAAAAATTATTACTAATTATAAAATTTTTTAAATGTTTCATATCCTTAATTAAAATCCTTTTAAACGTTGCCCTATTCTATAGAATAATTTATATTTAATTGTAAAGGTGGAATAAATGTAAGCTTATAATATATTTGTTCTCGAAACTAATATTAGTAGTTTCCACACATTCCAATCACTAATTTATTGAATCAAAAATTATTATTTTTAACAAATTTTCGTTTATTATTAAATAATTAGTTGCTATAAAATATAATTTACTACTTTTCTATCTGATACGAAAATTATTGTCACAAAAATATGTTTAATTTGTGGTTTGTTAGACCTACTCCAACTTTATTATTTTACTGAACTAATACAAACTATTATCCTACTAAATTAAAACGCCAATGTTTGTCCGCGTCCAAAATCCAAAATGTTTGAGACACGGAAAATCCAAAATGTTCCCGGGCTCAGTTATAAGCTATGGACTCTAAGAGAAGCAAAATGATAACAAAATCATGCTCCATACTTTCATTCCTGAGAAAACTACACCAAAGGCTTTTAATAATGATGAACAAAAAGTCGAATTATACATTTCAACAGGTTTGAAAATTTTGATAGCTGTAATCAAAGTTAATCTGTTTATCTTTGAAATGTTTATATTTTCAAACGAATAACAAAACACAATTAATAAATATGGTTATTTGATATTTTGTGAAAGATTGCTTTTTAATAATAAACATTACAATAAGCTCATGCTATTCAAATAAACAAATTGTATGTAAAGCCTACACTAACTTTGCATGAAATGATAAACAATAAATCAGCTGATTACTCCACTTACCATTTCAAACATAACATGAGGTTAATACACAAGTGGGCAATTTTAATGTACGTAGACTGCAGTGAATTTACTAGACAGTTTAAGGGCTTCTATTCAGGGATCAATTTGGCATAACCTGCAGCTAATCTGATTACGTGATTTACAGTGTACATTGAAGTATATGGTTCCCTGAAGTAAGCTTTAATGTTAGCTCATAATTTATACTTGAATATGTAATTACATAAATACGGACTTTGTACCTTGATCCATTTCATATCCCCGAAAACTGCATTGTTGAATTCTTTCCGGGCATATTGATGTCATCGAAGAAATGTAGCGTTTCCTTTTAAGTCCTTTACAAGCAGTTTCGATTATCAAAACAGAAACACAAGTGTGCAAATTGTTATTTACCAAAGTAGTCTATATTCTTATATTATCTCATAACGATTTTGAATAATCTTACTCTTATTAAACAGAATTGAATTTCTATAAACAATGTAGCTATATAATGTTATTCCCATAGAAACAATTGGAAACTAATAATAATAATAATATTCATTTAATTTTTCTCCAATTATTTACACTCAGATACATTTTACTGTTAGGAAATATCCACCATTACTTCTAGTATTTCATGGTTGGTGTGTGAAAAACTAAGTTAAATACAAAATTAAATTAAACTTATATTAATACAAAATAATTAGTCTACCTTTTATATTTAACTTATCCTTTAATAACCCTTTACTTGCAACATACATAGGACTACTTTGTTATTTTTGTTTCTATCGTGTTTTCTAAAGGCATTTTACTAAACATTTTAGAACCAATATATAAAAATGACTTTTAAAATTTTCTTTTTATAATATATATTTGAGCATAACTCCCTGTTATATTTTCACATTGCTCCTGCTATAAAAAATCTGTATGAGTTTATAGATAAATAAATGTCAGGACTAATATATTTAGTTATTTAAATAAAGAAAAGGAACGATTATGGTTATTCTTGAAAAGTAGAATTCGGATACAATATTTTTGGGTGAAAATTAAAGGTGAGAAATTATATAAAGGTCATCCTCAGCATTTTAGTCCATATTTTAGTCTGACATGAATAAACGCTTTCTATAACATTCGTAGTACGTTTTCCCTATATATGAATATAATTTAAGGTTTAATTGTAGAATGTTCTTGTTGCATGTAATTTTCCTGTCAAGATAAAAGTTTAAGAACTGTATATTAGGACGGACGGACATACACAAAATTCAGGAACAGGACACATTTATTGAGCTAAATTAAAGACTTCCCAAATTGAACCTCTTTTAAATAAAAAAAAACTACGTATTTAGCGGTTTCCACATTCACAATCATTTTGTTTTATAAATACCAATTTTGTGAAGTTGTTAGATCTGTCTTACCAATTTCCAAGTGATGTTCACATACCGGAGATCGATCTCATCAGCAAAGGCGCTGATTACCCTATGAAAACTGTCTTCAAGCAAATCATAATAAAAATCAGAAATAGAGTTGCTGACATCACATGCCCCTGTGGAACTCCTTTATAGTTTGAGGACTTGTGTTCTACATTTCAGATAAGATTTGAACCTGTCACAAGAAGCTTCTTGCAGGCCTACGATGGGAAGCTTCTTGGTTCCAATCGAAGCCCTCTTTTACAATTATTCAAAGAATGTGGCCTGTTACTTGGAATAGACATAGTGACCACGCCCTGTTTTAAAGATTACTCAGAAAAATATCTATTTATTTGAATAACTCTCGTGAGCCATTAAAAACAAATACTCAACAACTGTTTTTTTAATGGGCCTTGGAAAAATCCCGTTTTTATCACGTGTATGTCCATATAAGTTACAAAATCCCTAATTTTAAGCAAAGTTTGATTGATATAGGGCTCACCGTTTGGGAAATAAGAACAACTTTTAAATTGTATAAACCCACCACTTAATACCTCCCGTACTATAGCACAATGTAAAGGAACGAAGTCATATTTAGCGATTAGTACAACCGGTACTCCATGGTTTTGTTTATAAACATAGAATGAACAATCAACACACACGTGGACCTACTACTAACTGTTTTATACGGCCATAAAGGTATAAAGCCGATTCCGAGAAATATGCCAATTCTTTTGAGGAACAGGAGGGTTCCATAAAGTCGTAGGAAGCAAGGTTGTTAGAGTACAAGGTTGAGGCACTAGACCGTTTTGGTGGTTCAAGCCAGCCACGTGCAGTGACGTCACTCAGTGACCGGCCAGCCGATGTGTCGCAATGGCTCTGGCAGTTAGTAAGCAATGCTCTGCATCTGCTCACACAGTACACATTGTATAATGTTTGTTGTTGTAACAGCCTTGTACAATGTAACATGTTTGTTGTTATATTATCATGTCTATATTTCCTTTATTAATTTATATACTCGTATAACTGCAGTAAATACAAAACGTATAAACATTCAACTACTGGTTTGTTTTTTTGTTGTAGAAAGAGTAGAAAGACCAACTATCATGCATGTATACATAATAGTAATGCAAACAATATTCACTTGTCACAAACGATTTTTTATTTTCATAGTTTGTTGCCTAAATGTGGAAGATGAGGAAAATTTAATATTCTTATTTTTTAAATATCTAAGTAGCTCATAAGAAAATATAAAAACTTTGCTTAAATTAAATGTTTACTCTTAAACACAAACAATACTGGATTTAATTGTTTACTTTTGCCAGGATGTACTGAGAAATCTGTTACAATCTTACTGTTGTTTTAGTAAACTGCTTTTGTTAAGCACTATTATATTTAGCCCCTTTTTAACAGACAATTATGTCTGCTGTGTACAATTATATTTGAAAAATGAACTTAAGCTCCACATACCTTATAACTTAAAAAATGTTATATGGTACATTAATGTTAAATTATTTAATTTATAACATGTACTTTTCAAGTTAATATAGTAAGTTAGTTCATAGTAATATAAAATATCACTTCCTTAAAACACTCTTTTAATTTATCGCAAACATATTTTTACATTTAGTTTTGTTTTTATTTTATGTTTACAATATTCGTTTAAATCGTAGCATATTAATGCAGTTTT
Organism: Philaenus spumarius; assembly: GCA_018207615.1. Classification (NCBI taxonomy): domain Eukaryota; kingdom Metazoa; phylum Arthropoda; class Insecta; order Hemiptera; family Aphrophoridae; genus Philaenus; species Philaenus spumarius. The sequence goes on from JAGFPH010003746.1 coordinate 124,423, forward strand.
AAATTATTATATTTTTTACTGGTTATTAACAATAATGCATTTATAAAGATGAAGTGCATATCTGTGTTTGTAATATAGACAACGAATATTTAGTTTGTATTATTTATTTGTCATTTTGCATTTATTTGTAAGTGATTGCTCTTCTCGAATATGGAATGAATATAGTGAAAAGACTTCAGCTAAAATAAGACTTAATAACAGTGCTCAATGAACCAAAATACAACCTCATGGTACGAGTAATTCGACTGAAATACTAAAATGACGGGCGGGGGAACAAGGAGCAGGTGGCTGTGCATGGTCACTGAGTGACGTCAAAACACCCGCCCGCCAGCAATAATTGTGGACTGCTGGGCAATGCGGGGATGCGTCGACCTTTCTACTCTAACAAACTTGGTAGGAAGTCCCGAAGTTTCCAGGCACTAATGGTTACTATACTACTCATTATATCTGTACGGCTATGACGGACTCCTAGGCAGGAGGACGAATGAGTAATACTGAAAGTGTTTTGTTTGTAACCCTATAAGTAGAATTGATGTATTCTTGGTTGATGACTGTTTGTGTAGTTCCTTACTTTATCATTGGAAGTCGTATAGTTGATACATTTATAAATTTTTCAATGGACAGATTGAACAATGTTGCTATACTGTAGAGAAATCTTTCCTCAGTATTATAATAATAGTATTAATTTCCTTTTATAATGCCCCACTAGTTAGAAGCCAATTTTATAGTTTATATTTCAATATTAATCTTATAAGAATTTCTCGATTTGTGACTTCGATTTATCAATAAATAGTGGTACAATGAAAATGATTTATTTAATTAACTATACAAATTGTGTACATATGGAAATTATCTCGGGCTTTAACAATGTTTATAAGTCTTTTGCCGGCTTGCTAGCGGTTAGAAATCACATTAGTTGTAACACAAAATTTTATACTAGCCTACATAACAATTTAACAAAAACTCTTAACTACTAATAACAATTTCTTTGCTTAGCCTAATGAAAGGGTGATTGATTAGTATGAGATGATTTAATGGTGATTACAATTTTGAATTTAAATTAATACTTTCTGCTTAAAATAAGATTGTCCTTTGGTTGATTTTTTTAATTGAGGAAGTTAGTGATGCTATTGGTTGGTACTTTTGAATAGGTATGGATTTTGTAATGGAAGTCTGCAGATCTGATGTTTTGTGATTACTAATTTAGTTGACTCACCCAAATGTCTTGGTAGATATTAAATTTTTGATATTATATTTAAAAAAATGCTTTTATAGGCCTATACTGCACTTGATACTAACTTATTTCTTCTGGTTTCAATTTAGCAGATGTATGTTGAAGGTTTTTAAAAATGTCTGCCATAAACTAAAATATCAACTGCTCTCCAACAAAGCTAGTAGTGAACTCCTCTACAATTGATTACCTTCTTCTTCCTCTCTTTTGCAACTATCTTCCTCTTCTTCCTCCTCAACCTTATTATTTCTTCTTTCTCCCTTTTACATATTATTCTTTGTCCTACACTTAAGCCTATATGGGTTTTTTTACATATCATGATGAAATCTTATTACTAATGTTTTGAAATGTTATATGAATATAATGGGCTATGTGTTTCCCTTTTTTATGATTATGAGTATCAGGGACTGATGATTAATGATATGATCCCTGATATGATTTACCAACTGCTTTAAGAATAAATACGAATTTTGGTATCTTTACAGTATTGTGGTATTCTACGTAACTATTGGGCATTCTGAAAGAGAAACCATAATAATTAAGTTTCCTCGTAGTTTTAACAAATAGTAAACTTGGCGGGAAGTTGGTTCTTAATTAAGTTTAGAACCCTATAAGGATAAACCCCAATATGATTAGCCAAGGCTCCTGAGAACGCATCTTAGCTTTGAACACGCATAGGAAAAGTTATAATTGATAATTCTGTTTTGTATCTTTATACCTTTACAAGCGCCACAAAATGGATTAAAACCAAACTTTCAGCCAAGTTTGTAGAAGTATAGTTGCGAAACCTTGGATTGAGCATAGACTTAATAACACGGTTTAATTTAGAACTTCAACCGTTCATTTGATATTATTGCTTTTATTGATACAATTTACAGTTGAACTAAACAGATTATTAAAAAAAAAAGGAAATTCTAATAGATACACATACGAGTTATGCCAATTAAATAATTCAACTGTATTTATATGTATTACAATTTTAAGAAATACATATAAAATAACTTGATAGAATGAAACTTGAACACAGAATTTCACAACTAGTAGCATACTTTTATTAGCTAAATCTCGTTTCAATGAAAATGTCACTACCTTCAGTAATGCACGATCTACCATAAAATCAAACTATAACTTATAAATTATAGCTATATTATTGTAAAACAGTTATAACTTAGAACGATTATAGTTTGATGGTTGTAGTTAGTGCATCACTGAAAATGGCGACATTGTCTGTGAAACGAGTTAAAGTTTTTTATCGTATGATTTTTTAGAACTATACAAAAAAAGAAAAAGAAAAAGAATGGGAGAAACGTTACTGTCTTTGTGTCATCATCGTTTGTTTTCTTCTCCGTTTCGTTTTGGTTTATATTTATTGCTTTAGCTGTACAAGACATCCTGCACAGTAATTTGTAAAAAGAGTTTCTTTTGTTTCATTGCTTAAAATGCTCAACACTGTTTGAACAATATAACATGCTGGATTCTAGTTCAATCGAAAGTGTCATCCTAAAATGATTCATTCATAACTGATGATGGATTCCTAAGTGTCATCAATTCAGCTTTGGTAAAATGAAAGTAAAATACATTCTTTTAAAAATCGGCACCACTGTGTGTAGTTAAATATTTACGATTTACAATACTAATGCCACTAAAATAAAGTAGTGACGAAAGAACGGTTTATAAATAAACTTTTCAAATACAACCTACTTTGGGAGGTTGGCACACAAAGGGAACGATCGCCTTAATTGCCCCTTAGGTTCTCGTCTGCCTGCACTAGAGGGTTGAGAAGCCACAAGGGACTGGTTCCCTGTCATCTCGCCTTACTTCGTCCTTTATTCTTGATGTTCTCATTTCATTCCCTAGAGACTTTAAAACACCTTCGAGTTGGTTATTCGATTTTATTTGGCGTACAAATCAGTTATTGGGAATTTATCAAGATGAAAGACGAACAAATATTACGGTTAAGCCACAACAAAGGATATGAAATTGTACTTGGTTATGTTTGTGGATTATGTTCAACAAAAAAAACTTATTTGGCTACGAAAATAAACCTCTACCGTCCCAATTTCTATATTTGTAAACTCAAAGTTGTTAGAATAAACCATAAAAGTATTTAAACTAGTTACATAAGAAAAGAAAAAGGTAAAACACTTAAAACAACACTGAAGTTTACAAAAAAAACAGTAAACGAATATCTGGCACTAATTTTTTTACCTCAAAGAATCATTTACTATAGTGCCAATGTGAACAACAACGAGACAACAGCTGACATATTATTTACCAAATACATAATATCAGCTGATTATTTTAAACTAAAATCATCTGACCAATAAATATAAGCAAAACATGGTAAATTTAGACATATAAGCTTCTAAATAGTTTAAGAAAGTTTTCAAAAGTATAAAAGGTTTAAAATAGTATAGAAATATAGAGTTAGATAAAAGGGTATTCCATTACAAATTACAAAGCTGGGCGTAAAATTGGAAAATGGTGGCAAATGTTAGAAATTTTAAATTCATATTTTGTTATGGTCTCAAAATGGTATGTAGAGTCCCACATTTTAAGTTTGCTGTGAATCTTTTAGTTTTAGATATCACAATGGTGGCTCAGTTAAAATGGAAAGCCTATAAACTAAACCTGATTATAAATCAAAATTAGTTGAATGAAAAATTAAGCTCTATCTGAATTGCACACATAACTTGATTATTCTGTTCAATTTAAATAAAACTATAGTTAAAATTATGGAAATTGTTTGAATTTAAAGCATACTTGTTTATTGGCAACACAGGGAGTTTTAATAACAGGTCCGGTTAGTGGGCGCTAATCGTGCTAAGCTGAACACAATGAAAAAGTCCATTTAAATTATGGGTAATGTAGATTTAAAGTGCATGTACTTAATTTAATTCCAATGTGCATATAATTGGAATTTTCATGACCTGGAGCCTAATTCATTACAATTTACAAACTAAACGTTAGTGAGGTCATACATTATGCAGCAATAGGAAGCTCCAACACAGTTGCGTGGGTATTAACACGTTCACTGCTAGGCAAATTTAGTATTTCCTATGCTTGGAGCTGAGCCTCTATTTCCTATATCTACAGTCTAAACGACTAGAAATTACTTTATTTTTTATTTTTGAACCTTTCTACGTAATAATCACTAATATTTTAAAGCACATAGGCCTAAAATTGGCGTGCGAAGCACGCAATGCTCTAAGTATTGAGAATTCTCCCAATACGGGGATTGGCGTGCGTAGCACGCAATGCAGATTGAGAATAATCTCAATACGCAGGTTGGCTTGCGAGCACGCAATGCACTGTGTATTGAAGATATTCCCAACACGGGGTTGGCCTGCAATGCACTGTGCGTCCAAGGTTGTTAGAGTACAACAATTCTCAATATTCTCTAGCGACCTTGCTGTGCGTCGGCCGCTTCTCATAATGTTGAGTATCAAGCTCACATGTGCGTCCTTAGCAGTGAACGTGTTAATCTAGTTAGTTCCACTCGGCTTACTTGCGCTAAGCGGCTAACGTCTACAGTAGCCTCAAATTAGGAATGTGCCTGGTTTAAGAGGCGTGTCCTTTCTTCTACTTTCTCCTCAAACCTGTATTGGCAGTAGAACTAATTCCTCGAAAACTGTGTTTTACAAATTGCTGCTTAGCTACATTTGAACTCAAAAAGTAACGGCTCTTAAACGGACTTCATCTCACTTATCTTATAATTTTACCTATTTGCATACAATATGATGCAATTCATAACACGTTTTGGATAAAACTATGGAAAACATAAATAAGTAAGGTTTTGTTTTGTTAAAAATAATAAAAAGTTATAATTGCAATACCAAATTTTACAAAATTTTCATATAATTAACATAATGATAAAAACATTAAAAGCGGGAACATTTTGTATATTTAGGTCAATTGAAAATTTTCTGCGAGAAAGTTGTAGATAATTAGTTGTTCAACTTTTTATTTGAATCTTTGTTTGGACAGGAGGGAGGTAATTACCGCAAACAACTACCTGAGCCACTAATTACCTTTAATTATCTGCGAAATATTTATATTGGACTTTTTTCAGACACATAATCATTATGTTTTAATGTTGTGGGTTCTTGCAACTAATTTAAATTAAAAAAACTATACGCATTATGTGCGGTGAGGTACCTTAGAGCACTGCAAGACAATATTTAAAAATATTAAGACTTTACTAAATTTATACATACAGTGGTCGTAAGATTAAAAACATTAACTATTTATAAATTTCCTCTTAGAAGTAACCACAATTCAAACAATACTAGAAATAAAATCAAAATAAATGCTCCTCGATTTCGACAAATTAAATCAATTACGAGCAATGGATTTAATTGTTTGTTATTTTTTTAACAAATTTCCTATAGCTACACGATTTGTAACATTTAAAAAGTTTGATCAGGTGATTTGTTGAACATCCATATTATTTTCAAAATAAATGCTTTTCGGATAGTTTAAGTCTTGAATTTTGGATGGACACAGTTATGTAAATCAATGTTTTTCAACGGTTCTTTCATAGAGAAATTTAATAATTTTGACGTGCCTCACGTTCGGGAACACTAAGTCTCTAGAACAGTTGCAAAATAAGTTAATATCACCTACTGGAATAAACAGGCTATCTTTTTTATATGGCCTAGGTGATATAATTGGTGGTCGAATATTTAGCTGTCTAAATATCCTGACTAAAAAACTTTCAACATTAATCTTCCAGCAATCAAAATGTAATTTACTTTTTAATAAGCTCCGTTTAGAACGCAAGAATTTATTTTTACTTTTAATAATTAATCTCTGAGTAATGAGTACAGTTGAACTGACCTTGTAAATAACTTTATTTTTGTGCTTTGGATATTTTGATAAGTAAACACTGTGATAATACTTAAAATATTAGGAAATATTGTGATGGAATATTCAAACAATAAATAAGTGAAAAATAAAAATTGTTTAGGCCTATAGTTCTCTTTCGCGGGCCGCGCGTGCTTTACGCGTAACGGCTCCCGAAAGAGTCTCTGAGTTTTTATTTCTTTCGATTTTCCTTTTAACACTTTGCAGTTCCTTTGGAAATAACCCACTAGACGCCCTTCGTGAAGTTTGCTGTATTTTTTATTGATTTGTGGGACTTGTAATTTCTACATTTGAAATTTTTCTGGTTTAACTAATTTTTCGAAATTTATTGCATTTACTGGTGGTTTTATACAACAATACACTCGCCTACTCTAACTTTAATTATTACAAACTTAAAGACTTTAATTTTCTTTTTTAACCTGACTCTAAGTTGTGAAAACTCCCATCCTTTCTTCTAAAATAATATTTAAATTTTTTCTTTGTTTTACTTTAAAGTTCTTCCTTTTCTATTATCTGTTATACTTTAACTTTAATACAATTTATTTTTTTCATACTTTAATGACGTTTGAATTTTGTAATTTTTGCTATTTTCTAAAATACTCAAAATTCGTTCATAACTCATTTCACATTTATGTTAGGTCTACTCTTGTATAATCCAAAAATATCTTTCTTTTCGAATTTTGAGAAAATTTGAAATTTCCCTTTAACTTTAAACTACCAAACTTTAAACTTTAATTACGTAAGCATAATTTAATATTACGATTTGGGAATTGCATGGTTAACACACCCGTGTTTAGCGTAATGTGTTTCCAGTAGAAAAGCCCAAATACATAATATTCCTGGATCTCGGTATTCCCTAAGAAATCATTAAATAGAATTTAAGTTATTATGCATTTCTGGACAAGAGTTCAGCAGTCAGTTTCCACTGATAACGCCTCGCTCGCGTAGGAAGGTTGCACTACCTACGTTCAAGATTCCCTTGCTGGCCTAGAAAAATTGATTATTTAAATTTTTTTGGAAAAACTTAAATTTTAAGGAATTACCCGGATCAGGTCAGTTGCAGTTTATATTGTTAAATACATATTTATTATTATTGTGTTTATTACTGCTAAATTTACTTTGTTAATTTACGTCTTTTTATTTTAGGTTTTTAATGTACCAACTTATAATTTAATTGATTGAGACTCAGTGACTTTGACTATTTCAAATATCTAACTTTTGGTCAGTGACAAATAAACACAAGATGATGATGATGAATAGACTGGTGCGGTACTGGTTTTTTCTGTAGGCCTTTGTGTAGTACTCCCATATACTATTTTGTTTTAATCATACTGTATTTAACGTTTTAAGGTTTGTATTCTTTTCACTTTGTATTGTTAGTGAAAGTTAGAATAAAAATATTTAAACTATTCAAAAACGACTCAATCAGCAATGTTGGTAATTATTAAATTTTTAAATACAATTTACCGCACCAACTCTTAAGATAAACTCATACCAGTAATGTGATGGGATTTTGAATAACTTTTATTCGAATATTTAATGACTTTCTTTTGCTGGATTAGGCCTGTTATAGAAGTATTCGAATACATGGTCAAATTTATACTAAATATAGCGTAGTCTCCTTCATTCCCCTCTTCTCTTGGGGCACATTGTTGCAGTAAACTAGATTAACTGGCAAAGTTAGATTAAAAACTTTAATAAAAAATGTTTAATATATTATTTGTCTGTTACTTGTAGTAGTTTGTTGAAACAACTTTATTAGAGAATTTTCCAGGGTTTGTTTTATAATAGTTTATAGAATTTAATTTGAGTATTTATTAAAATATAAAACACTTCTTTTACGCGAGGTTATGCACGTATTTAGTTGTATTTTTCCCCGGGCGAACAACTGGTTATGCCATCATATCCTAAATCGGTATCGAACTACATTGATCCTAAACGTGACGTAAAAATCTAAACAAATTATTACATCGATTAAAACTAGTTAAAGAAAATCAAATGGGGAAGTTATTGTCTTAAGAACTGTGAGCTTTTCAAAAATATATAAATAAAAACTTCAAACCCAATTCACACGGAACCGGTTGGGTTTATTAAAAATACGCAAAGAATAAAAACTTACAATTAATCCTATATATAAAATCTGAAAAGTAATATAAAATAGGGGTTTCCATAAGAAATTTTAAAGTTGGCCGCCTATTGAAAATAATGATTTATGTTACTAAGTTGTTTTAATGCTTTAAATTAAGAGATCCAAAAATCTGTATTTGAAGCCGAGAATTTCAGCCGTGTCCAAACATTTTATAAACTCCGTTTACATAAAGAACGACGAACATTGAAAATATAAAAATGTCTTGACTTAAAAATTTGATATTCAGTATATATTATTCAATATATAAATAAATATTGAGCTTGACTCGTGAGAAGATATACTTGATAGAATAAAACGTAAACACAGAATGTCACAACTACGAATATACGTATATCATTGTACGTAGTACCTTTTTTTTTAAGTTTTTAATACTGCCGGCACATTAGCATTAGCCATATTATAATTTAGTTCTACTTTTTAAATGGCAATAGGGGTTTGTTATAAAAATGTTTAAGAGTGTTTTTTAATCTGATTTCAATGGTAAAATCAATAAATCATTTTTATTTATACTGGAATTATAAATAATGTAACACAATTTTATTAAAAGACTCGGTTTTTACCAATATAAAAGTACTTTTATGTTTAATTCAAAAAGAAAAACGTTGATATTCTTACGTTTAAAAAGAAGGGAAAATAAATACATTTAACTTTTTTCTACTACTTAGTATTTGAACCTGATTTTCGGCACGTTCTGTAGTTATTCGAGAACTATTTTTATTATTTTTTTACACGGAAACATTTTAGAAGCAATTTAAAGGAGGAAATGATTTGCTTGGATTTAAAAACCAGGGAAATATGTTTGTACTTTTTTCAAACACATTGCATATTAACCTGTGCCTTGGCGAACCTTTAGATTTGTCTAATTAGAGATTTCCATTGGTTTGGATTTTCATTGTTTCATGCGCAAAGTAAAAGCGTATTGTAATGTATGCCCGAGTCTGCATATTTATAAAGTCTGGGAAGTATTAAACCAATCAAACATATCCTAAATCAAAGTTAAAATTTGAAAACCTTGGATAAAAATCGGATGAGTGGTTCTCGCGTGAAATACGGACAGACAAAAGACGTGTTTTACATTTAGACCTGCGTCGTAAGAGGCACTTGAAGTGAAGAAATTTAAGTGCAGAACTGGAGGACTGAAACACTCTACGAACATTTTCAAAAGTTAATTAATTTGTGTTTCGAGGGTTTGTCGTTGGAGCGCCACTTACTGCGCCTTGACTCGAGTAAATTAATCTAAGTTTGGCCCAGTTAGGAAGGTAAATATGCCTTAGTGGAAGGTCAACTATATAACATCTACACTAAATTGTAAAGCGGGAAGTTTATTGTGTGTTTATTTGGAACTAATGCAACTTTGGCTTTATTATTTACTAGCTGACCCGTACGGCGTTGCCCGTGGTGGTTGGTATTTTCAGTCTTTTTAACGTAATTGTATTCTTTTTAAGTGTTCAG